>JACSZP010022154.1:2159-21042 GCA_016161895.1 Pinna nobilis
TTGGGTTACCTGAGCTATCCTATATATAGTGTTCATTGAATTTATAAACAATGGGTTACCTGAATTTTGCTATAAATAGAATTCGCGATAAGAGTAATACATACTGATTTAAACTGGATACGTTTGACTGATGTCTTGGATAAAGCTAATAAAATTTTTTATCAGCATTGAGTGTCCTCTCTGTCACCCACAGATATTTACCTGACATGTGAGTACTCTTTACCAATCTGAATACAATCTAAAAATAGAACTCAGGTAAAATGATTCTAAGATTTAACAATGGTTTTCCATCAAGCTTCATAGCTCAGTGGTGAGAGAGGTTACCTACAAATGTCAGCAAAATCTAAGGTAAGAGTTCAAATCTCACTGTAGGCATTGGATTTATATGAGATGTATGAATTGGCTGTTAAATGAAATAGTATGAATGTAGTAAGGTAAGAATACATGTAAAACAGAAGTTAAGAGATGAAAGAAGAAAAGAAATTTTTATTTCAGTTTCATAAATTCTGGATTTTTCAAAAAAATTTTTAACCCCCAAAAAGCCATGCCCGAATTTTTTCTGATAAGCCCCTTAAAATGAACCTTTTTAGACACTTTTATTTAGATGCAAAATTTCGAATTTGATAGGGGGTCCAAAAGGAACTCTTTCCGAATTCGCGAGTTAACAGTTAACAGACAAAGAGAGTAACCTTGTTGTTTTTCAAAATTTCAACAACAAAAAATCATTTTGCTGATTGATATTTCTTTTAAATCATATACCTCATTTGTCCAAAACCTATCTGCAATCAGATGTCCAAATTTCAACAATATACAGTGTATATTACAGCACATATAACCGCACAACAGCGGAGCGTTGGTAAACACGTGTACTCCACGTTACGCCCCCATTCACCCCTGGCGACCTTGAAATTTTAGTCAAAGCATATTTTATTGTAGAAATGCAAGATCAGATGGATTTCATGGATGCATTAGAATGACTAAAGTATAAAAAAAATTATACCCACACACGTACACAAAAATTAGTTATCTACTATTATTCGTTTGAAAATGATTTGGCAGTTACATATCCAAAATTCTACGCATTAAATACAATAGTGAGTTAAAATCGTTCTCCAAATAAATTAAACAGACAATTCTGTTAATAACTCTAATACTAAACTCTCTCTCTCTCTCTCTCTCTCTCTCTCTCACACACACACACACAGTCATCGCAATTTTCACACAGGCCATCAATAATATTTACTGTAGTATATGTTTCATTTGGAAGAGGAAATTGTAATCTGAACTTGTAAATTTGCAAAAAAATAGGTTTTGGCGATATACGGACACAATTGCGGATCTAGGGGTTAACGCTAATTGGGAGGGGGTGCTGATGAAAAAAAAGTTTATATTATGTGGCTTTTTTACATATCACGATACGGAAAGCTAAGACGGATCATGGAAATTACAAAAAATAAAAAAGAAAAAAAGAAAGAAAGACAAACGAAAAAAAAAAAAAGCCAATCACGCGAAGTTAAAAGTAACAAAGAAAAGAAAAAGGCGTGATTACACATACTATTTTCGCGTTGTAGCGACTTTTGTTCCCCATAATTTTGCCTTTTCAACGTTATCATGCCTTTTATCTATGTCTTTCTTTTTTGTGTGTAGATAATTTATACACGGGAACAGATTTTCCATCAAGAAGAGGATCATGCTATGCTAAAAATTGATGCCTCCGGGTTCAGTTAAACCTGAGTATCCTGACACTAGTTTTTAGATACTTCAATTCAATTCAATTCATTTTATTTTGAGACATACGTCTCATCAATATCATATTACAGACAACAATTGTTACACTCAATCAATGGAGGGAGAATTGACAAACTAGACAAACTAGTTGTTGTACAAACTTTTTAAGATTGAGATACATGTAGGCTTGAAAAATACACAAGCCGTGAGCTGAGTGTGACAGTGTCACACAGCCAATATGGAAATAATAAAAGAGGAATGGCGATGTGACACAGCTTACCGATACAGTAACGGTAGCTACGAAAAGAAAAGGCTAGAGAAAGAAATATATATCTATACATGTATATACATATATATATATATGTACATTACATATACTGTACATACATACATACAGACATATACATATTGATAATCATTTATGCATAGTACATTTGCACATGCATTTAAACTGAAGACACTTGACTTTTGACGGTAAACATTGAAGACTGTCACAAACCAATTGTTAGATAACACAGTGTATGCAATGTTCATAATTCAAGGTCTTGTAGTTATTGCATATCTAGATCTGACTTACAGTCCGGAGTGATCTCAGGTAGATATACAATATTAATGCACTTTCTTTGAGAGAAAAGTGGATATTTAAAACAGAACAGTTAATGATAACCTATTTACACTGTATGACGTGGTCACCTGTCATTTCAGAGTCCATATGGACAGGTAAGACAAAGTTCTGATCATTTATTAGATAATCCTTCGACAGAATTGTATCGTGAGATATCCTTCTCTTCTTTCCATCCCTTAGTTTCAGAAATAGTTTACCGTCTACACTCAAGGAATTCTCTACACAGTCCAGGTTGAACGCCTCCTTCGGTCTCTGTTGGTTAACCCGAGTTAAATCCTCATCTACTAGTTGTTTTTTCCCCTTCAAGAGTTTCCGCTGTCGGAGCACTTCAAACTTTTTCCTCCATTGTGTGAATTTGCAGATAATGGCTCTAGGGTTATTCCTCCTGAAAGTGCCCAGCCTATGTGCAGTTTCAATATCTCCCGAACATATCTTCACATTCAGCTGTGTATTTGCAAAGTCTATGACCTTTGCAACTGTTTCTTCCACATTTTCAAACTTGTTCTGATCTTCAATTCCGGTTATCCTCATATAGTTCTTCCTTCCATACTGCTCCAGGTCATTATGCGTATTTTCTAGGGCCAGCAATTTATCGTCACTTTCTGACTTTTGTTTTTCTAGCTGTAACACAATCTGTTTTAATTCCCCCTTTTCTGCTTCTAAATCAAACAATCTGCCTTCTAGTCTTTCTACCAGTTCCTTGTTTTCTTCCCTTATATCCTTTCTGAGCTTTCTCATCTGTGTTGACATGTCATATTATAGGGAGTTAAGCAGTTGGTAGATATTGTCTAGTATCTCATCATTGGTTAATTTATTGCCTTCTAAATCACTAATTCTACCTGTTTTCCTTTCCTACTGATGCTGGCACCTCTAGTTGCAGCCATTTGATGTATTTGTATCTAGTATTCCAGAGGTAATATCCTTCACTGATTCACTGGGTCACAATTTCAAGACCTGTTTTATTGTTTTACACAGGAAACTCAGAACAGTACAGCAAGGCAAGTGAGCTGGTAAATAGTGGTCAATACAGTGGTCACTGAAGCATGCCTTATCTCAAATGTAGACGAAGGAAAAAAATGAATTTCCTTCAAAAATTCAAAAACAGAATGTTCTACAATCCTTTTTCAACTGAAAATGCTCTCTGCAACTTGTTATAAATACCTTGACAGAAATTCCCAGAAGACAATCCAGTATTAAAAAGTGGAGTTCTGGAGTTCTTTACAGAAACAAAAACACAGCCACTGAGAAGTTCACTGGTGACCTTGACCAGATGCTCCTCGTCTTCTTGCATAACAGGACCAATATCAAGAGAGGCATGGTCTGATTCTTGATTTTTTCTATAGAATCTGACCTTTGCTCAGACCAACAGCTAGATAAGAACTGATGCTGACACGCGTGATGGTGTTTAATATATATCCTATTCGCACGACTGATGTACGACTGGATGCGATCTGTTGCAACCTGCTACGACTGATCGTACGACTAGATGCGATCTGTTGCAACCTGCTTTACGATTTATCGCATGATGCTACGATTGATCACACGAGTGGATTAAACAGGCTACGACCTGTCGTGCGATCAGTTGCTTGTCGCCCGACTTGTCGTACGATTGCCTACGAATAGTCGTACGATTGATTTACACGAGTCGTCGTTGATCGAACGACAGCACATACCACCAGTCATCCGATGAGCTACAAATGGTCGCAAAGAGATCGGGGCTTGCGATTGCAAATTGAGATCGCAGCAACCACTCGCAACTGGTCGTGTCTAGACAAAATTACTACCAGTCGCACGGTCGACAAATCGTGCGATGTGGTGTGACTGTAACTTAATTTGCTTCGCGAATTACACAGTATGCAAAGGTTTTATTCAGGTCTTTTCGCAGTGAACTCGAAAAAATATAGAATTAATGCTAAATTAACGTTTATGAATGCAATTTTAATTTTTGCGACTTAAAAGTTGATTGGTTCTTGTAAGGGGTAAAATGGATTTGACACTCCCAAACGGTTTTATTTTGGTCTCTATTTAACTCAACATAGAAAAGAAAAATATTTGGTATCAATATTTTTTAATGTAATAAATCATTTGGCAGCATGATTTATCTCTATATTTGTTAGAACTCTTCGTGAAGGTCTATATTTAAAAAGAATTAAAATCCAACCAGTAAATGACGGCTGTACTCAAGCGGGCCACTGACTTATCTTGATGCATTTCAATGATTATTACAAATTTCAAGTGACAGTGGGTTTTGATATAAAGAAATATTTGCTCGGTTATGTCAAACATGCGTGTAATTTAGACATGTCTCATCTAATGGAGCTGTTATTTTGTTACGTACTTTCATTTTCATTAAGCAATGCACCCATAATATTTTTCCGTCCAAACAAAATTCAGAATATTAATATGCTTGATCATACCAGTGCTCAAGTATGGAATGAAACTTGGAAATTAACTGAGCGAGATAAAAAGAGGCTAAACACCTTCCAAAATAGATGCCTGAGACAGCTTTTAAGGATACGGTGGCCAGAGAAAATAACAAATGAAGTCAATCGCAGAACAAAAACATCTAAAATCAGCAAGCTTATAGCCCTCAAGAAATGGAAATGGATCGGTCATGTACTGAGAATGGACAACAACCGAATCTGTACCACTGCATTGACATGACAACCTTAAGGGGAAAGAAAAGTCGACAGGCTAAAAACAACACGGATGAGAACAACCGGACAGGAAATATCAAAGCTGAGGTGGAATAGCTGGGCGTCTGCCAGAATTTTGGCTAGAGACAGAAACAAGTGGTTCAAGTGTATCAGCACCTTACGTACCAGTGGACATGAACAATATAGGCAAGGTGAGAGTGCACCCATAATTAATACCTTATCCAAATGATGTTTTGCTAAAATGAATTTGTGTTTATTTTGTATTTTTAACAATTAAATAATTTCGTCTTTTGGACGTTGTCAATCATATCAACACAATGGCATTGCATTAATCCGCACTGTAATACCTTGGATTTAAAAAATTAGGCAAACACTCCTCAGTTGGAAGAGGGAAACTAGACATATAATTTTCATGCATGCATTTAGTATCTAAGAAGCTTGACCTTTGTACCAAAATTGCTATAGCTTTTAAGATATTACTTATATACTTCTTGACTAGGAATCGATATCAGTTTTTCTTTTGGCTATTCAACATTTTATGTTACCTTTAAAGAGTCCTTTTTAGTATTTAGTACCGTGGTAGTTTATATTTGACTTACGATATGAAAGTTCAAATTAGTGCAAAGAAAAGCCAGTCATTGTTAATTTCAAAGTTTGCTCAGTGCGAAGTTGGATGAGACATTATTAGATATACATGTATTATCAAAACACGATGCGAATGTGTGGAGGGTAGCAATTTGACAAAACACAAATAAATACACCTAAAACACATCCGGAGTGAAATCCAGTGGATGGTGCTTGCATCATTAATTGGGATAAACTAAGAACATTCGTGTATTCACATTAGAGTGTTCAAGGTCGTGGACTTGAACCCCTCGGCGGTCCTAAGGATGAGACAGTAAATGCATAAGAATCAACTCTATTCAATGACCCCAATCGCCACGCATTTTGGCGACGTTTCTAGATACAACAGTAACAAACCCAAAATTGTCTGCATAGGTAACATACATACATACACACACACATTGTATTTATAATATGCTTTCTTCAGTTGATTTTGTTTATACTTCAGACTGTACAGATAAGCTAGATAACTGTCACTCGTTCGGCTTAGAATCATGTAAAGAGCCATATAAAGAATGGGCGAATGACTATTGCAAAAAGTATTGTGGATTTTATATAGGTATGTATGTATGTAGTTTGCTCAGTACGAATTTGGATGAGACATGATTGAACCTAGTGCTGAGGAAGTACTCTCCCGTCATTAAAATAGAACTCTCAGGCGTGAAAAAATCTCATAAGATCTGCATCGGATTTGGATATGAGGCCCGCTTAATAAAGTAAGGCATCAATTAAGGTGAGAATGAATGCTAGTAATGCATTATGGATCAGTCTATGTGGGAATGTATCGCCGCTATTGGTATTGAATATTCTATTAGAACATCGGCATTTCAATATTTTAATTCCTTTGTATGACATTTACCATATTACTAGGTGTTCTCCTCCGTTTTTGCAAAAGTGCGAAATCTAGTCTGGCCCGCCCGTTTGTCTATCCAACAGTTAAATAAGTGTATATATTTATATATGTCTCTGGCCTGACAGACACAAAACATAGGCCTATCTGGGCGATATCTTTTTGAAATATAGGGGGTGGGCCGTTTATATATCACATGTAGATTCATTGTGAACTTCGATTTGATACCATAACTTTTGACCTGCTGATCATGTAAAGAATTAGTAATTGATAAAACAAACCCAGACACAATGATTCTGAGTCTGATGTCTCAGTATAAGTGATAGATTAGGGAGTTGAATGTTAAAGAACAACATGACTGTATATACATTGAAATAAGAGGGAGGAATACTTTAAACAAGCAATCTAGACAGGTGTATTGTGTCATTGAGGTCTTGATGCGATAGTAATTATAGGTTCAAGTCAGTTTTCTTGCAGGATAGTGGGCGGACCTCATGCACTTAATTTCAAGATAAAACTTAGTGGCCTTTCATGGCATAGAGTGAATGAACATTTGGTCAAATCTTATCTTGCCCAATCCCTTGAAGGTGTGTATCAATTATACATAATCTCTGCAGAGCTGGTTGATGGGCAATATTCAGCGTAAATATGACATCAGCTTTAGTATTTTTGTATATTCTCCTGGCCTCGGTTAGTGGACAAGGCCTGTTGCCACAACTGACACCGGCACCTGTGGCAGGATTCGACATCAGTGAGTAGATACACCACGGATGTATTTATTTTTTAAATCAATAATCACTGAGGCTTGAATGATGCTAGGGTCATTTAAGGTACACTTTATTTTCGTAAAATTAAAAGGGACATTGTTTACTTACCTTACTTGTTCATTGGTTTTTTCATATAAATGAAGTCAACTTTATGTGCATAGGCCAATTGTTATTTTGCCTTTTGCTACAATATACATGTATTATCAAAACACAATGCGAATTTATGAAGGGTAGCAATTTGACAAAACAGTAAAATACACCTAAAACACATCCGGGGTGAAATCCAGTGGATGGTGCTTGCATCGTTAAGTGGGACAAACTAAGGACATTCGTTTCTTCACATTAGAGTGTTCAAGGTCGTGGACTTGAACCCTCAGCGGTTGCCTGTATTTCCTATCCTAAGGATGAGAGGGTAAATTCATAAGAATCAACTCTATTCAATGACCCCAATCACCACGCATTTTGGCGACGTTTCTAGATACAACAGTAACAAACCCAAAATTGTCTGCATAGGTAACACACACACACACACACACACACACACACACACACACACACACACATTGTATTTATAATATGCTTTCTTCAGTTGATTTTGTTTATACTTCAGACTGTACAGATAAGCTAGATAACTGTCACTCGTTCGGCTTAGAATCATGTAAAGAGCCATATAAAGAATGGGCGAATGACTATTGCAAAAAGTATTGTGGATTTTGTATAGGTATGTATGTATGTATGTATGTATGTATGTATGTATGTATTTATGTAAGTACATGTGTATGTATGTATGTAAGTATCCATTTATCTGTCTATCTATCTATCTATCTATCTATCTATCTATCTATCTATCTCATTTGGAATGAAATACATACGGAAACCAATTTTGTGTAAAATAAGAAACCTTTGTTTCAGTTTAAGGATAAATTCTGAACACTAAAAAAAAGGTTCTTCCCATATGCAGCAATACATAGGTTCCAGTACTGGTAGAGGTAACTAGGTGATTGCACAGAAGACAAATAACTACGTGTAAAATTCATTTCAATTTCAGGGCCTACGACACCTCCTCCACCATGTGTAGACAAAATTTCTGACTGCCATTCGTACGGCGCCTCTGTTTGTTCAGATGCTAAGTATGCGATGTGGGTACAAGATAATTGTCGATATTTCTGTCGAAATTGCAGCGGTAAGCTTAACAATATATCAACTCTATACAATGGAGCCTCGTTAATTCGGACACTTTCGTTCCTTAACAAATTGTCCGGATAAATGAAGTGTCCAGATTACTAAAACGTTCGTATTATAATGACCAATAGAGTTGGAAAGTTCCGTTGTTATGGAATTTTCGTCCGGAAGGACGAATGGTATTTTGGTATAGGTGCTCATGACTGATGTATTTGACATGACATAGTATTGTACGCACAAAATATAGTAAATAGGATAAAAAGGATATTTCATTATTCCAAAGTTCTATTTGTTGACACGTTTCATTCAGGTCATTTGACTGGTTGTCTATATGAAAAAGCAGACAGATGAAGCAAACAGGGGAAATAAAAATGACTTGAATTGTATTTGATTAATGATACTTAGAAATACATGACATGAATGCTTTTGTAGTTTTTAAACTAGCATCGACGTTGATCGAAACAACAAAAAACAATACTCCATATACACAACGATGTCATAGTAACGATCTAACAATTTCCCCTCTTTGAAAATAACAGACGAAAACTCGAACTTTAGCTTTGGCTAGGTTTAATAACTAGTAAGCACATAGCTACAAAAATCTTAGGCCATTCCTAAGTGAAAGTGAAACCCACTCTTTTCCGATCGGATATTTAAAAAACAGTTATGTCATTTATCTATTGTTTTATTGTTGATTTCAAATTTTATAGAAAGCACCAAACCGATTCTGAAACGCGAGCCATAGGTTTTTGTTTATGACTGTATCAATAAGATGAAAATATACTACAACTAATTATACAGTCTGTTTGCACTGAATTTATTGATTGATTGAACAGGTTAATTGTCTAACGTCCTGCTCAAGAATCTTTCACTGAAATGATGACGTCACCTTGTACATTTTGCCATGCTCGGCACTTATTACCATAGAGCAGGGAGGTTTCTTAAACGTGCCGACACCTAGTATGACACGGTCCTCGATTTTTACTCCTCCGAAATACAGGGACGACAAACCATACCGTGACTTGGATTCGAGCCCAAGACCACACGATCACAAGGCAAACAAGCTTACCACTAGGCCACAAAAACAGTCCATGAAAATTAATTCAATGTAAATTTGAAAACAAATTAATTTTAGAATTAAAGGGTTGTCGACTTTTAAATGTATGTTCATGTTTGCATTATATTGTCATGGTTTTATTTTCGTTTGAAGCGACCGAGTGTGGCATTATAGAAATTGTGACATCACTTTTTCCGGAGTAACGCGTCTTATCTCGTGAAAAACGGGTGTTAATCTGCGAACGATGGAAAGAATTGGGATCAATTGTAATCTCAACTCAGTTGTGAATCCTTTATAGGATGTTTATTTGAATGTTGTATATGTACCAGTTTGTATTTCAGGATCTGATTCACACAATATCAGAATGCATGCTTGTAGGAAACAGTCATGCTAAGATTTGAAATGTAATAAATACGATTTTTATTACAGGTCCTGATTTGGCAATTGCAGATTCCAAAACAACAACAATCTCGATGGAAAGTAAGTTTTTATTAAAATACACACATATTTCCTCACTATTTCTATATGAGCAGAGCAATTCCTCATTCAGGATACAATGAATAAGTCATTGTAAAATGTATTATCGATTGAGCAAATTACATACAGAATCTAGTGCAAATGATTCAATTGTTCTCAGTTGGGTTACTGTAACGGAGGTTGAAATATTACCTACTCTACTGTAAATTTATTAACCGAGCCAGTGGTTGAAATTCTATATTTGGAAAAATCATGTTATCAAAGGTTACGTTAAACTTATTGCTTAGCAAAATAATTCAACTCCGGTGTTATTTCGATACTTATTTACTTTTTACCAAGTTTTATGAGTTAACACGTAGATCAACAACTATGTCCTGGTTGTCAAAATGCAATATTCTTGATATTTTCTCAAATATCTCTTAACTCTATTAATTTTACAGCTTAAACAAACGCTTTGAAACTACACATAATAATTTAAACCGATGACTTCTGTAATATCCATGAGCATTTTGTATGTTTTATGACTTGTAGATTGTGTCGATAAAGTAGAATGCAAAAATTACGGCAAAACGGCCTGTTCACAATACAAAGACTGGGCAAGGGATAACTGTATGAACTACTGCGAATTCTGTCACGGTAAGTACTGTTTTTATATTTCGTGTTTTGAACGTCATGTACTTTAATTGCCCCGAGTAAAACATTATATCGATTGTTTTACATTTTATGATAATTTTGGTGAATTTTCAAATTCTGTTGAAGATGTTTCAATTATCGAAAAAAAACCTTTAGTTGGACATTAAAACATCGCAACGACATCAATTAAACTCTCTTTTGGATGACGGTTGTCTAAACATAGCCTTACACTGGATAAGGAATCCCTATGCACAAACGCGCATAACTTTGAGAGCAGAGTATCTGCATATGCTTGTGATAAGTTTGCCAACTTCTTGTTTTTAGGTCGTCCAACAGTAGCTCCTCCGTGCATAGACAAGATACAAAATTGTGCCGCATACCCGCATTCATCGTGTACAAATTCAACTTTTCGTCCATGGGCAGAAGCGAATTGTAGGAAACACTGCAAGTTCTGCGTCAGTACAGGTTTGTTTCCAATTCACATTCCATGTGTGACTGTGAGTTCTTTGCTCAGGTGCATGCATTTCTGCGTGTTCATATTTGCTTTTTGAACAATGTCCAGTTGCAGCAAATGCTCCTTTATTGACGACATTGACCGGAATAAAGACATGGGTTCGAATCCGCGCCGCGCTGCAATTTCCCAGTCTTTCGGGTGAGACGGTAAAAATCGAGGTCCCGGCGTGTTAAAGAACCCTCCCTGCTCATGGTCCTAAGTGCCGAGCATAGATAACCATTTCCGCATTTCGGCTTTAGTGACATCTCCGAATAAATGGAAGATTTTTAAAATGGTTGTTAAACAACAANNGTATCACATGTATCGTGCCTCTGTGCTCGGATTCAACTTGCATTAATAACTCTTTCGAAATTTGTAGAATTAAATTTATATTTTATAACGTAGATATTCGTTTAATCAAAAATATGCATGTAGCCTCATCACTTTCTAAAGTTGTGCTCCCTCTATCACAAGACATTTGATTAATACCATGTTGAAGCTTGACTTGTTCTAACGACATCTTTGTGTATGGAAAGGAAATACAGAAATAGACAGACAGACGGACCGAGATGCCGAAAGAAAGATAGACTATATACAATGGAAACTGTGCTTTGCTAAATATGTGCTTTTACCAAAATTACATGTAGTTTCCTGGCATTCTCATGAAAGGCGATGACGAAGAGGAATGCAGATTTCTTGCTTTCAAAACGATATTGCTTGCGGTAAAACCCTGCTTATAAGAAAGTCAATCTACATTAGCTTCAGGTAATGCTTTTTAATCGTTTTGTTCTCATTGAATAACCGTAGTGCTGATATAATTTGTTCACTTGCTGTTCAGTGTTTCTTCATTTCATTTGAACCCCGAAAGTCATTCTATTGATGGAAATCTGTCTACCGTATAATCAAGTTATCATGTGACCATCCTGATGGATATAACAAGTTGCCGCTGCTTCGACACGTTTTGCTTTGCTGTGATTTCAATTATTTTAAACGTTTATACATACAGTCTAACCTCAGTGACCGACTGAATTAAAGGACTTATTGTCTTATGTGGTTTTAATGTACGGTTTCCAAAGTGGCTGAATTAAGAAGCTAATTGTTATATGTTACTATGTTTTTGCCCCCTCCAACGTAATGGTCTCTTAAAAGTGGTTAGACTGTATATTTTATCCTATCTGCAAATTAAATGTGCTTCAAAAGGAAGGATAAGAATTTTAAGAAATAACTTAAGATTATCTTTCCAGGTGGCAGTGCACCCTCTATTCCTCAGCCTATTCCAGTGACAAACGGCATGCGTATTCCAACACCCATGGCCTCTGGCAAACGACATGTTGGGCGACACACTAGAAAATGAAATTGTTTACCAAAATCAGAAGTTGATTTATGTCATGTTATAGCGTATTTCGTGCTTTCGTTATACGTTTTCGAATCCGTATAATGGAAGTCAATAAACTTTTGACATAATCATTGCGTGTTTATTATCACAATTACCTGGAAGTATGAACCGCGACTGATATGGAATACAGAGCAAATCCGAAGAGGTTTCCAGGGATATCGAACCCCGAGCCCGGTACAATACGAAAATAAAATCAGTTTGGAATTATAGCGTCCTTAACATGGAAAATTACTGGATTAAACCGGCTGTCCGAAAAGAATCAATCCTTTAAAGTTAGTTTCAGCTGCACTGTAAGCCTTCTGCAGTTGGTGAATCTACTAAAATACCAAAAAGTGAACCATTATGAAATTCTTAGAAAAAAAAACATGTACCGAGCCTTTAACTGGATGCAGTATCCTCGTAGTGCACATCCCTATTATCCAATACTATATTTTGATGACTATCTTTCTTGCATCATGTCTAACCTATTCAAACAATTTAGTAAGTAGAATGACGTGACCATTTTTTAAATGCATCAAATACTTTTTTGGTTGAAAATCATTCTGGAAAAGGTTGGGCCTTGTTTACCTGGTTCTTCTGCACCATGTGATGATTGTATAAAACCTGCTTGCTTTCTTAAAATATTCACGACCATTAGTTGCTGCTTTATTCTTGTAT
Source organism: Pinna nobilis (assembly GCA_016161895.1). Classification (NCBI taxonomy): domain Eukaryota; kingdom Metazoa; phylum Mollusca; class Bivalvia; order Pterioida; family Pinnidae; genus Pinna; species Pinna nobilis. Next base: position 15,306 of record JACSZP010022154.1, read on the forward strand.
GCCAAATTTCTCTATATCGTTGAAACAGATATCTTAACTTTTAACAATTTTTATTAAACTTTAGCTGTACTTTTCACACGTAGCTTTCTTCAATTGAATTTTCAAATCTTTAGAACTTTAAAATTAACGGGTAGATTGACTAAATGTTTGTCATCGTTTTGCAGACAAATTTTGATATTTCGAACGGGCGTACTGATGCAGAACGAAGGAATGAAAAAAATGTCGTACACATATATTTGTTTTATTTTGAACATAGCATACGCCCTATATGTAATCCATATCTTTCGATATATGAAATACATGTACATGTAGTGGAAAATTTATGTCAGAACACACTTGCGCTAGAGACGTAAAAAAAATTTCTGTGATACAATAATTCATGTTTTCTGGATAAATGCATTAAACAAAGCTTAAAGAATTCTTAGATACTTTGGCTTTAATACCTCTAAATTGTACAAGGGGGTATTATTGAATGTTAAAGTACGTCAACAAGCATAAAATGAATGTCTAATTTTATCAAGATTCGAAAGCATAGTAAAAACCTTAAAATAAAGAGTACAGCCCAAAACATACATGTAGATATAATTGTATCGAAGAAAAATCTGTCACACACCACGTGACCGGGAGATTCCCATTCGATTTATGTCGTGATAAACTTTAATCAGTAGATATGACGTCACGATCAGAAGGTGAACACTAAGCACTGCCCCACGTTAGTCTAACTATTCAACGTAAAGACATGGCTTTTATAGCCACTTCACTGCTTTTGAAAATACAGCGAGTACATATTCGCTGCACGCACTTCTATGGCAAAATGATGGCGATTGTTTGATATCAGAAGGGAATAACTGTTGTCCATATACCTTCATTGACTAAATCATTGAAGATTGATAACCTTGGAAAGATGAACAATTTGTTTGTTTTGCTCTACCTAATATTTAACAATCTTTCGGTCTTATGAAGGCAGCCATTTTTATTCGTGGAGGAAAGACTATAGAGTAAGGAGACTTCCAACCTTGCGAATGTATGTCGACAAATTAACTTTCTGACGTCATCATCTGACGTTCCTGTGAGGCTCCAACCTGTGCTGATTGGAAGCGAGAGGCTATTTTGTTCAAAGTGCAATGCTCTAACCTTTCCGTCACGGAGGACAAGAAGCGAGAGGCTATTTTGTTCAAAGCGCAATGCTCTAACCTTTCCGTCACGGAGGACAAGAAGCGAGAGGCTATTTTGTTCAAAGTGCAATGCTCTCTACCCGTTCTTTATGGCGGCTCCTCGATGAACTACGTCATTGACAATATTCTACATCTAACCTCCAAACAGTACTATTGACAAAATAAGAAAAAAATCTGAGGGCAGTGAAAGCAACTACTAATCACCACTATTTCAAATACTCTAGTATTTCCCCTTATCTTTCGCCACTAAAATGTAAACATATATTCCTCTCACAACGATAGTGCTTGTATCGAAAGTTTGTTTCGAGGCTTAAGTTCAAATGTCGGTGACCCGAATAAATCGAAGATAAACAATTGGTTCAAAAAAGAAACTCGAAATGCCTTCGCTTTAAACCTCTTCAAAACATTGATATTGAAGTGTCCTTTCTGACGAATCTTTACATCAAATGTACTCCCTATAATAGTGAGACGTTTCCTAGCTGAAACGTTTGCTCTGTCTTTCTGTCTATCCGATTGGCTAGGTGCACGAATCTCTCACTGTCTATCCCTATTTGTTTGTCTGACTTTATTAGGTTGAGAAATGTAATTTCAAACAATAATTTAATTATTTGGTATGTAATAAACATCGACATAGATTCTAAGGATTAAAACTAATTTTGATATCAGACACTTGTCAAAACAGGATATACCTTTGAAATATCTTTTGGTATGGTGTTTAGTAGACTAAATAGTTGCTAATGTATATATTACAAATGGAAAAACAATTTATTTCCATTTCACTTTTAGGACCCACGACACCACGTCCACCATGTGAAGATCGGTTACCTAACTGCCAATCTTATGGTGCTAAAGTTTGTTCAGACCCAGATTACATAGATTGGGTACAAGACAATTGCCTATACTTCTGTCGAAATTGCAGTGGTAAGCATAAAACTGGTGAAATATCTAAGCGTGTAACAATATTTTGTAAAATATTTTTAGTTCAAAATAAATTTGTTGGCCTTTGCGAAAATCGAATGTTAATTTCAACATGAAAGAAGCTTTAATTCCTTTGCGCACTTTAACAAATCTCGAGAGGTTCTCAAAGAAAATTTGCAATGTCTGTAGTATACTGATAGGATAAATCACGCACGGAAATAGAAAAGGGAGATCGTTTTCCAAAAGAATTTGCAAAGTATATACCTTCATGATTTAAGAAAAAATTGAGTAATAACAAATGTTTTTCTTGCCACAAGTTCGACCCCCTCCTCTAGCAAAATCCTAAACCCGGTATCGGAAACCACGACACATTTGGAATAATTTAGGACTTGATTAGTGCAGTCTAACCTTCTTTTGTGATCCACTGAACGAAATGGCATCCGGTCTTATGTGACCTAAATACATGTTTATCCACAATGGCATTCCTTTATAAATCAACTGAATTAAGAGATAACCTGTCATGTGCCGGCGGTTTTGTTTTAGTTTTCCTTTAAACAATCTCAACAAATATGCAAGTATACAAACTGTATGAGGAACAATTGTGAAACGAGATAAGGTTAAGCGTTGGAAAAGTCAACGCTCCTATTTATGTATCAGCCTCAGTCGATGCTCTAGAGAAACCTTTCGAAGATCATGATTATTGAACAAGTCTGCTGGAACACGAAAATCAGGATTAGTTACTGTCTTAACATAAAACCATTTCCGAATCCCAAATGGAATATATTGAACATAAGCAAATTAAACAAACCGATTTCTTTTACTTCAGCATTTAATTCACACAATATTAGTTTTGTGCTTATATTTTCTCGGATTCGAAATAAAGGTGGCACGACGGATGCCACGCGTGAAGCAGTTGCTTTTCCTTCCCTTCCGGAGCACCTAAACACACCCCAGTTTTTAATGGGATTCGCGGTACTCTATTTTAGTTTTAAGTGTAACTGTGTGTTTAATTGTTTGTTGTCTTGTCTCGATTTGTTTCGGCCACGGTATTATCTGTCATTGATATTTTGAATATTGAATGTCCTTTGGTATCTTGTACTTCCCCATTTTTATAGTACATGGTTATGCTTAAAATTGATAATTAATAAAAATCCAGCTTTGTATTTCAGCTCATGATTTGATGATTGCAGACTCCAAAACAACAACAACCACACGTAAACAATTTTTTGCTACTCGATTGGCTTACATTGATGTCGTTCTATCTCTCTCAACCCTCTCTCTTTCTATATATCTTTTCGCTTAGCTGTTTTTATTTTGTCGAGAAATGTAATTTAAACAATAATTAAATCATTTATGTAATATATACTAACGTGGATTTGAAGACATAAATTATTTTCCTTCCTTTTGGCATTAGTCCTGAAAATTTTACAAAACTGGGTATACCTCTGACACTTTTTTCCCCAATCCCAGGACATCCAGTATTGACGGAGTAAACTAAATTGTTGCTAATGTGAATATAAGAAAGGTAGAAACAATTCATTTTCATTTCACTTGTAGTACCCACTACACCTCCTCCACCATGTGAAGATAAGCTTTCTAATTGTCTTTTATACGATGCCGATGTTTGTTCGAATCCGGATTATATTGATTGGGTACAAGAAAATTGCCGATATTTCTGTCGAAAATGTAGTGGTAAGTATAAAATAGATGAATCATCTATCGTTGTCACAATACAGTAGAAATTACTATCTGCCTTATGTATAACCCCAAATGACTTTTTTCTATATAAATAACGTGAATTAAGAGACCGCTTGTCATGTGTGGTTTTTGTGCATTTTCCCTTGGACAGTCGTTTAAAACAGGATGGACTGTATGAAAAAATAATTGTCAAACGTGATAAGATCAGGCTTCCTGAAGGTCAACGACCTCCTCTAACTTACCAACCGTAGCAGGTACTCCTTGGCAACCTTTCGAAGATCATGATTATATATCAAATTTAAAGGTAAACGTCGTGAAGAACATAACAAATGGATATTAATTACTGTCTCAACATAAAACAAGTTAAGAATTTCATATGACACCGATACGTAGTGAATATAGGCAAACAACAAATTTCGTTTACGCCGGCATCTCATTCAAACAGTATTGAACTAGTGTTTGTGTTTATAGTAGTATAGTAATGGCAAAACTTGACATTTGGTAAAATCCGTACTTTGTATTTCAGCTCACGATTTGATGATTGCAGATTCCAAAACAACAACAACGACAATCGCACCAACACGTACGTTTTTTTTCAAAGGAAAATTCCTACCGATTGGCTAGCTGCCCATTGGTGTATTTTATCTCTGTCGGTTTGTCTATTAATCATAACATTTTTTTATCTAGTTTTAATTAAATTGGATGAGAAATATTAATTTGAAAATTCAATTCAATTATTTGGACTGTAGTGAACACTGACATGTTATGTGAGGATTCAGAATTGTAATGTTTCCTTTTGGCATCAGTCCTGGGAACTTGTAAGATGGTGTAACTTTGACATATTTGCAGACTTAATTGCTGCTAATGTGAGTTAAACAAAGGTAAAACAATATATGTTTACCGTAAACATGGACATTTTCGCCACCGTTTTATTTTCGATCCCTCGGCCTCATCGTCAGTGGGCGAATTCATAACGATAAATTGATTGAATCAAATTATAATGAGACTGGGCGAATTTAAAACGAGGCGAAAATGTTCGCAAGTGCATATGGCGAAAATAACATGTGACGAAAATAACATGTGACGAAAATAACCCTGTATACAGTATTATCATTTTTATTTTAGGACCCACTACACCTACTCCATCGTGTGAAGATAAAATTACTAACTGCCATACTTATGGTGTCAATGTTTGTACAGATCCAAAGTACACATATTGGGTACTACAAAATTGCCGATATTTCTGTCGTAATTGCAGTGGTAAGCATAAAACTAGTGGAACATCTATGGGTGTTACAATACCTCGTAAAATTCTGGTGATAACTATTCCGTGACACCGTTTTATACCTAATTAACACATGACAATTTAAACATTTTGAATGAAACGTGATCGAATATGAAATTAATTCCAAGTTTTTAATTTTTTTTATATCTAATACAGTTCTTGGCCTTTGCGTAAATGCTAATTTCAGTATGACAGAAGCATCATTTCTGTGCACAATCGACCTCGAGAGGTTTCCATAGACCATGAGCAATGCATGTAACATACTGACAGGGGAAACCATAAGCGGATCTAAAGGGGGCGGCTTCCTCTCTTGAATTTGCAAAGTATATACCGTCATGATTTATGAAAAATTTAGTTCACATGCCCGTTTTTCTTGCCACAAGTTCGACCCCATAGAAAAATTCTGGATCCGCTGTTGGAAACTCAAGGTGGAGTAAAGTATGACAAGTTAAGAATAATAATAGTTTAAGTACAGTTTAACCTACCTTCGTTATATACTAACGAAGGGACAACCTGCCGTATGTGACCGAAATGCATGCTTCCTACAAATTGGCATTTCCTATACACAAGCGCGGGGCCTCCATGGCCGAGTGGTTAGCGTGTTCGACTTCGAATCGGAGGGTCCGGGGTTCGAATTCGCGTAGCGCCACTCCGCGATTGG
>JACSZP010022154.1:21050-46368 GCA_016161895.1 Pinna nobilis
GACGTCTCCATATGAGTGAAATATTCTTCAGGGGGACGTTAAACAACAATACAATACAATACAATATACACAAGCGCAACTCTCCTGCGTTATATGACAACTCATAATGGTGCCCCTATTGCACTATGAAGAGAAAGCTTCTAAAGGGCAAGTTAGACTGAATGAAGAATAATTTCAGAACGCGATGAGGCCATGTATTCGGATTGAAGACGACTCGATTTACTTGACAACCATAGCTGATACACCAGGGGAGGTTTTGACGGTTATGGTTATTGAATATCTGATTGATAGGTGTAATACCGTTAGAAAATAACTATAGGGGATCAACTACTGTTTCAACATGAATACCACTAAAGATTTCTAAATGGAATTGATGTACTTTATATATGCAGATTAAGCAAGCCTATTGTTTACATCGGCATACGCCTGTGTTTATAGTACATAAATATGCTAAGGTTTGATATTTAATAAAATCCAATTTTGTGTTTCAGCCCTCGATTTGATGATTGCAGATTCCAAAACAACTACAATCGCACCTGAAAGTACGTGTTTTTTTCAAAGAAAAGTTCTTAGTTGAAATGTCAAAATGTCATTTCTAAAAAAAATCCTTGATTTCAGCATGAATATTTATCTAAATTGAATCAAAATCTATGAAATGGAGCAAATAAGGTAATGAGCCCTGCTGTTGACCTGTTTGTTTACTAAAGCTGTTTATAGCTGAGATTTGGTAAAACATGGAAACCAAACCTTAGCACTTGGCTTACCTTCCAAAATGTAAAAGATTGCGTAATAAAACATTCTCGTAACCAATTGTTCGTCGATAGAATTCAGCACTAGACTTAGTTTGTTTCAGTCCTTAATTATGTTTTGTCTAGAGTTGCAATTAAATCAGTAGTTTAATATCGGCACCAAGGAGTTCAAATGCTGCAGTTTTTATTATTTCGTCTCTTTTACCTATATTTTCTTTCATACTTAGGAAATCTTTATTACCTTTAATCGTTGAAATCATCCATAATAACTGTGATATTTCGTATGGAAATTTCATTTGTTTTACGACTTGTAGATTGTGTAGATAAAGTAGAATGTGCAAAATATGGCAGGAAGGCATGTTTAGACTTCAAAGACTGGGCCAGAGATAACTGTATGAATTACTGCAAGTTTTGTAATGGTGAGTATTGATAACCTGATCTCTTATGATAAGTGCATTGACAACAATACGTTACACGAACTATTATGTCACAGTCTTCCCATTTTATATATCATATCCACAGAGATAGAGTAGTTTATCGTGAGGACGAGGACCGAGCCTCGTCAGAGGCAGTTTGGCTTTTTCCGTCTTTCGGATGAGACCGTGAATACATAAGTTCCGTCTAACAGTACGTTGTACCGTGAATACATAAGTTCCGTCTAACAGTAAGTTGTTGTTGTTGCGTTGTTGTTTAACGTCCCACTCAAGGTTATTTCACTCATATGGAGACGTCANNGGGACGGCCAACCGCGGATTGGCGACTGCGGGAATCGAACCCCGGACCCCTCGGTTCGAAGTCGAACACGCTAACCACTCGGCCACGGAGGCCCCCGTCTAACAGTAAGTGTCAGCCAGTAATATATATGTTACTGCTCTTTAACTTTAAGTGCCGAGCGTCAGCCTAATTTCTAAGCCCGTCAATGACATTTGGTAAAGTCTCCATAACGAAAAATTATTCTTGAGTGGGACATTAAATCAACAAAACAACATCAGTTGAACGTTCTTCGAAATGGTAGTTTGAACAAAGCTGTACTCACTAGTAAATGGATCTTTTCTCACGGTCGTGCACAGTTTATCTACATATGCCTGTGAGAAATTTAATGAGTCTTTAATTTTGTCGTTTAGGCACTCCTACACCAGCTCCACCCTGCAGGGACATTATACCTAATTGTGCTGCATACTCACCCTCAATGTGTACAAATTCAACTGTTCGCCTGTGGGCAGAAACGAATTGTAGGAAACACTGCAAATTCTGCGTCAGTTCAGGTTTGTCTTCACACCCACGTTTTATTCTTTGGCGCCAAGAGAAACATAGATGCATCACGAAATAACGCGCGGAACAGAAAGTGAAAGTTCTATGATGCGCTGTCGCCCACGTGCACTACTGTTTGTAGATATTTAGTATTTAATCAAATTCTAATTTATCTCATTTCTTCATTCATATCTGGCTTTTAAATCATACCACATTAACAGTGCATGGCAAAGAAACAATTATCGAACTAGGATTAAATTCATGATAGAATCGCAATGAAATGCAGATATTTGTTTGATTAAGCGTTTGCACACACTCACTACTCTCTACTGTCGGAGGTCATACGTCTTTATACCTATAGAGAGTGACAGAGACAATGAAAGACAGAGAGAAACAGAGACAGACATTGAAAGATGCGATTGAAACTGCTTCCCTGCTTCATGTGCGCTTAGGCCAACATTTAACGCAGTTTCTTTGCATAATCTTCTGAATCGTGGTTACGAACAAGAATAAACTATTCCTGCTTTTAATACGAAATTGCTAGCAATAAAATCTAACCTATATGTATGCTGAAATACACAATTAGGTAACATGTTTTTTTTTACATCTTTTGTTCTAAATGAATAGGCGTTATGTCGTGAAATTGTACCAGCTTTTGAGTGTGTATGTGTTCATTGTCAACTCCGAATTTTTTATTCATGGATGCTTGACGACAGCGAACTTAAATTCTTTTTGCCGTTAGTTAAATGATATGGCGAGTTGTTGCTACAATATACACGTGATGTTTATCTTTGCTTTGATTTCAACAGTATTGCTCTTACATTTATATTTCCGAATTTTGACTCAATAGAAGGATGCATAAAATGTGAGAAACAAATTCAGAATAATCTTATATCAGAATGTCTTTCCAGGTGGCAGCGTACCTTCGCTTCATCAGCCTATTCCAGTGACGAATATCATTCGTGTCCCAACGCCCATGGTTCCCTCAGTAGACCGCCAAAAATTGTTTGGGCGACACACCAGAAAATGAATTTGTTAAACGAGGCAGAAAATTAATGTTTGGCTTTGTAAAATGTATACCGTATGTACATTCGTTGCAAATTAATCGATCCAAGTATTGAAAGTCAATTAAACTTCTGACATAAGTGTGTACAGTTTATTATCACTTTCTTTTATCCCGAAGTATAAAGCGCGACTGACATAGTATAGCATATGAAAATGGATGAAGTGTCAATGATATTCCAAATTCCGATCCCGATACAAATTGACAAGAATTATTTGGGAGTTATAAAGATCTTAACATGGAAAAAAGGAAATCTCAAACGGAATAGGACCTATTGTCCAGAATGAATCAGTGTCTTTGAAAGGCCTTATATAGGATGCTGGATAATAATATGGTGCATGACCATTTACAGTGACTACATTTAGCTAGTTATATCAAGGGTATTAAGACTTTTTCAACCGAAATAAACATTTTACCGAACTCTTGGCGTTTCCGTTGAATATTTGCGATGGATGGGGCATGATATCAGGAGCCGCTGACTCCTTCCGGACACCTGGTCCCATCCAATAAGATTTGTATTTGTTTTCTACGTTGATACCGTCATTATCCTGGACTAGTCATATTTTAGGACTTTTAAATTTTTTAGGTCTTTTCGGTACTTCAATTTTACAAAGTCTCGGTAACACCTGTGACAGAACACTAGAGGAAGTCTGCAAATTATTGGAAAACCGCTGGTCAAGTGTCACAACTGCAGCATGTTGAACTTAACATGATCTCTAGCTGAAGTGTGTCGCGTCTTAATTTTTACCTGTAATACTGTAAAACATGTCACGTGATTTTTAGTGGTTTAGTTTAATTTGACGATTTGCCGCCATGCCTATAAGTGCGGAAGTCATAACATAAAGTGAATAGGAGAACATGTAAATATTGTTCATTGCGTTTGCCAAATGACATAATTTTATTATAATAAGTCTTTGAATATGTCCAATGATCTGTCAAGACTTACATAAGCTATTGAGAATTTGAGACTTTGATACTATTTGTACATTTACTCAAGGATTGAATGGCACTGTAACTGCATATACGGTAGAATGAGCATTGTTATCGAGGTACATATTCTTTGAAGAACATGAATGAGTGCCTTAGCAACAACGCACATACTTTCGTATACGCAGTTATATATAGTACCGTTCAATCCTTATGTTTACATCTCACTGGCCATTTTTTCTTTTTGCCATTCATGCATATGTATTTGAAAGATGAAATGTATTTTGTCCACATGGTAACAGCGTTAATGACACCCAGCACACCTGGTACGGGGAAAATTGTCCCTATATCATTGAATTTGTTAAATAAATAGTAGAAATTACTTGTTTCTTTACTGTTGTACGATTATTATAAGTCAGTTTCAGTATTTCAACGAACGAGTAGTCAAATTAAATTTGATGCAATGCATTATATTATTAATCCACAAGGACTTATGCACTGCGTGTATCCTAGTTGAACGCAGCAGCTTTTAATATGTTAAAGAACGACATGATGTAAATGTATTAAGCTTAAACATGCTTGGGAGGTTTATTTTGTGTTTGAAGAAATAACAAAATACATCGAGCAAGAAAACGTTTAATCAAGTCAAACAGCGAGCGGCTTAAAATTGAGACAAGGTTTCAATATTACTCATTCAGTGTTTGGTGCTTTTGGTAAAAAATTTTTTTTAAATGATCAGTCCAAGAATGCGACTTAGAAGAGATGGTTTTCCCACTGGAGACTTTCCTTCCATTTTATCTGACACGAGTAGCGGAACGTTTCGTATGTTGGCCCCTGTAATAAAACAAGATAAGAATATTTTAAAGCATAGGGTATAGGAAACTTTCGAGTAAGCCCGGATTCCCGTTATAATCTTGCATTTATTCTCAATAGTCACGCGAGCTTTGAAAAATGTTCCTCAACTATATTCCCGCTTTGCATTTAACACAGATAGCCCCAACAGCACAGTGAGTAAAAGCGTCCTGCTAGTGACTGAAAGGTCCTGGTTTCGATTCCTGGTCTCTGCGCATTTTTTTTTTCGCTTGATACAATTAATTAACTACAGTCTAACCTGTTTTGAAAGACCGTCCAAGGGAAGGACCAAAAAGGGTCACACATGACAGGTCTCCTAATTCAGGTAATTTTTATATGAAAATGTTATTTTTGTTACCAGACATTTAGGTCACATGATCTAATTCCTTTAATTCAGTTGGTCTCTAAGACTGTACTTTGTATGATCCACTGTGGTATGTTTAAGCAGTATTTTGAATTTCTTTACTCAAAATAAAGTTAACAAATTATTCCCATATTCGATGATGTGTGACACGGCGTGCCATCATGGCCTGGTTGATCAAACGGTTAATCTGTAGAAACATAATAAGGGATATGTTCCCCCTGTCGCATACCTTGTCCCGATCCCGTCTTTTCTCGTTTATGACCATCACCGATTGTGACTTACTCTTGTATTCGAAAATGTGTGACACGACAGGTGTCACGCGTGAAGCAGGAGTTGCTTACCTTTCCGGAGCACCTGAACTCACCCCTTGTTTTAGTTGGGTTCGCGTTACACTATTTTTAGTTATAAGTGTATTTGTGTATTTCTGTTTGTAATTTTGTTTCCTTTTTGTTTTGGCCACGATTTTGTCTGTCGTTAATTTACTCTATTAGGAATGTCCCTTGGTATCTTCTGTTTCACCCTTTTAATACGCTAACACACAAGGACATTCCATATACGTTGAATATGCTGTGAGGGTAAATTGAACATCGGAAGTATACATGAGGAACGAAATCGGAAAAGTGCCAATAAATTTATGATCATAAGGTTAATCTGGGCTTCCTAGAACGTTCACTATTAACCATGCTCAAAATCAGGATCTCTGGCAACAGTCTGACTAAACTTAACAGGACTATTGTCTGCTTTCATATTAATTTAACAGGATCACGAGAAAAGCTAAATATGTACATGAAGATGGACGTTAGTAAATTCTGCCACATTATAGTAAGGTAAAACAACGTTGAAGGATAAATCCCTCTAAATCGAAATTTGAATCTGATAATCATAATTCTATATTTCTGTACTATCTTTTCATTGTAAACTCGAAAGTTCAAGGGTATAGCTATACCCTTGTGGCGAGTATGGAAGCATCCATTTAAATAGTTTATGAATAACAATTTTTCTGAACAGTATCCATGTTCCTATATTGGTGTACGGTATATTCTCATAATGCCGCTAGTTCCATATTATCTTTGGGATTTGCGTTTCACTGGCACAACAACAGTCAAAAAACAGTTTCTTTTTTAACTTTTAGTATGCCTTATTTTAACACCTATGTTGAAAGTATAAAGGACGAACATTGTTTTGTCAACATTGCATGTTTCTCATTTGCCGTATGTTCACTCTCTGTAATACTTATCATCAGTGACAGTGCATGATGTCTTCAGCAAGTCTGCAATAACCGACGTGCGATAGCCACTGTGGCTCAGCGGTAGAGTGCTTCTCTTTCGACTGTGACGTCACGTGTTCGACGTCATAAATAATTCTAACCTTGGATGGGTTTTCACATTTATCTCCCATTGTAGAGGCCCGTACCACCCATATATAGAAAATATATGCGAACCTGTCGATGCGGTGCACAAGTTGCAATATTTCCTACAGTTCTCAAGTGCCCAATGACGGAAAAAAGATTCTGTACATGTATTGTCCTGGTATTCGTTGCAGTTGGGTAATTTGTCTTGACATGCCGATGGTGCTATAACATAAAACACATCATAAGAACGCAACGCTAAAACGTATCTCTAAACAATAAAATGCAACAATGTGAAATCTTTTTGCCTCCTAAACATTCCAATTTATTATATGCCCTTGGACAAAAACTGTAAATGGTGTAAATCAAGGTGTGTATACCTTCAACGTAACATTCTTATTATTGCCCGATGGTATCATTGACATAAAAAACAAATCAAACAAGCTTTAATGCATTTGAAACAATAAAGTACAAATTCATAATTTATACAATGTATTTCAAAAATTCAAAAGTAAGTGTAATAGATATTGACCATTTCCGATTAGGAATGGATTGGACATACCTCCAGAAGCCTCTGTCGTTGTCATGGCGTCAATGGTAGACAGCTGTTCATCTGAAAAAATGTGTATTCAGAACATACTTATCTATAGTTTTTATTTACTTTATCTAAATGAAGATGTACTGTTGTCCACGACAAGAGTACATAATATAGCTAGTGTGTTGTCAGTAAAACTCATATATCCATATCCACATATGATAAATAACTGCCAGTTTATCCCTTTATTCAAATATGAATATCGGTACTGATCACAAATTCGTCCCCATCTATCTCCTGTATTTAAAAAATACTAGTAACACGCATCCGATCGGCTCTTTCTGGATAAAACCTCGAATTTAACAGCTCGTTTGGTCTATTCAGCTGACAAATTACACCGATACAAGTACCAAACCGTTAACATACCTGTGCAATTTCGACAGAAAAGGCGGCAATGATCCTCAACCCATATTTGGTAGTCTGGTTTGGAACAAATGTTGGAACCATACTCATAACAGTTTGTTAGAGTGTCCTGACATGGCGGAAGCGGTATTGGTGCTATATATGGAACAAATATCTATGTAACTATATTTGTGTATCAGAATGATAGTACAAATCGATTTAGATGTCAACAAAAATATTATTGATATTTGCCATTTGTATCAATGTACATTTCAACCCAATATCCGATTTAAAATCCATAAATTCTGCCAAGTACATTTCTTATGCAAATTCATACGCATTAAGACACACACATTCACATACATACATACATACATACATACATACATACATACATACATACATACACACACACACATACATACATACATACATACATACATACACACACACACATACATACATACATACATACATACACACATACTTGATGTTTTGAGGATACAGACCTTTGCAAAATCCACAGTACTGAGGACAGTGGTTCAGGGCCCATGTACTGTAAGGATCAAGACATGCAGTTTTATTGTATAGGCGGCAGTTGTCTATCCTATCACTACAATCTGTAATAAACCATAAACGGTGTACATCAGAATAACATTACATATCAGGGATTGATTACTCAAAATGACCGGTTGTAAATCGATTTCATATGCGGAAATACGTCTTACAATACAGAAAGTCGACACATTCTCTTGAACCAATCAGATCTTCGAGTATAGTATGACCTACTGATCAAGCTTGACCTTCATATCAAACTCGAGAACATGTAACATTTTTAATGGCTGTGACATAGAAGTGGATTCGCTATCTTGACCTTCACATAAAACTCAATAACCCGGAACATTGTAAATGGTTGTGACATACAAGTGGGTACGTTAACACCATCAGGACACATACTCCCCTCCCATTTGAGATTCGCGATGGTTCTTCATGTAGTTTGCCGAATATAAAAATGGCAGATCCCAAGATATCAATCACCATAAGAACAAGCGCAGACAGTATTGGAATTAGGTGAATAGAGGACCAATACAGACCTCTGAAAACTCAGTGGTGGGATCAGGTGTCATGGAGGAGTAAGCTTCCACTACTTACCGGTCACACTCTCCGCGAGCCCTACGTTAAATTCAGATAAAATGGCTGAGATAATAATTCTGGTCAAAACTTAAGACTTAATGGCTTATTTTGGAACTTAAAGTCAGCCTTGAGCATCAGTTGTATGTCAGCATGAATTTGATCTTAGGGAAAATGAAGAGATTCGGCGGGCTCCGGTCCTCACCGGACCCCTCTAAATTTTAATCAACCTTTTAATCAAAAGTTGATCAACATTATCTTTTTTCTTAAAAAGATTAAAAACAATAGCCTTAATGAAATAACTAATGAGGATCGAACTGTTTTAGGTAGATTTTCAAGGAAAAATAGTCCAACAGCTTATGATATTATGAAGTATACTGAATACTATTATAGTCCGGGATGATTTTTTTTATAGATTTTGAAAGGCTAATGACTCAATATCCTATTTTTATACTTAAAGTTTTTCAATATTGTCAATTAAATTATATATTGAATAAAAAAGTTCACAAACGACATACATTCCAATATTAACACGAGCGGCAATTATTCTCTACTTATGAATACATGTAGGGGATGCCGCCATTGCGTCTCTGTATCAAATTGTTTATTTCTCCTATGAACCGATATTTTTTTCTTTAAAATTCAGGAGCAGTATCAACAACAAAGAAATAAAAATAAATTATACAATCTTAGTTTGCTGATGATCGATCAATTGTTGTTGATGCTAGGAACACTTTTTAAGGTCAGCTTAAGCTAAAATAAAACTAATTTGAGATAAATATCAGGGTTATTTATAATTTTTACAAAATCACATGCAATATTAGATTGGTAAGACTTTTAGTTAAAATGAATACCTCACATGAAGAGGTAAAAGTAATTCCTATAAGGAATACAAAATAAAGAGTTGGACAAACACGGGCTCCTAGATACACTAAAGGTGGGATCAGGTGCCTAGGAGGAGTAGGCATGTTCTGTTGAAAGGTTATAATGGGTCAAAACTAAATTTGTGTATATCCGGGATTGAGTTTGAAATTGATATTGAAAACATGACCAAAGCATTTTTTTTCCAAAAAGTTTTAAGATATTGACCAATCAATTAAGTAGTGGCAACCGTGTGAAATTGGATAAATTGGCAAAGTTACTCTGAGATAATCGCTAAGTTCACCAAAACTTGTACATCTTTTTTTTCCATTTTACCGCATCCATCAATTGACTTTTTCAAGAAAGTAAATATTGTACTTTTTAATTACTGTATGCAGGGTTATTTTTGCCCCGTGTTATTTTCGCCGTTATGCCATTGCAAACAGTTTCGCTCCGTTTTAAATTCGCACATTTTTGTCAAAATTCTATTCAATAAATTAACCATTTCTATTTCGCCCAGTTTTGAATTCGTCCACTGACCATGGGGGCAAAAGGGGCAAAAATTAAACGGGGTCGAAAATTTCCCTGTATACAGTATATTCTAGATGGGCTAAGTGACAGTGACAGGAGAAATATGAATAAGATAATTTTCAAGAGGAGGTATAAAATGTTAAAATTGTAAAATAATGCTATTGCAGTAAAACTTACATCTATTGTATAAGCGAAAACAAAAACATGTAAGTCATTAAAATAGATTTAAACTATGAAAATAAATTTGTATGCTCTTTTGTAAAAAGAAAACTGCTTATAGATAGATGTAATGAAATCATCAAGCTTGAACTCACATGCATAAACACGTGTAGTGTATGCAAATCTTATCTACAAACCAATATTTGGTTCACTGCAAGGAATAAGTACAACGTGAACTTACTTAGTACTTTACGATAGTGTTAAATGTGGTGAACAGAATAGATAAAATCTTACATATGTAAGATATATTACATATTACAAAAGATAAACGGAGCACATAAACTGTATAATCCCAAGTAGGTTTGCTGAAGGCAATAAAAGTATGAAAAATAATAAAAAAAAAAAATAGTTACTTACAATGCCAGCATTATTTTCTAACACAAACATAAACATATCCGATGATTTAATGCACAAATAAATAAAGGATAATTTGTGGCAGTAAAAGTCAGCTCTGGACATCATTAATATGCAGAAGTTGATCTCATAGAAAATGAAGAGAACCGCCGTCTGGGTTGCCAATAAGGCCTGTCATTGGGTCGAATGCTGTTTTACGTGTTATGTAATTGTTGTTACACCGTTCATGACAATGATTTTTACTACGGATTACCTGATCAAGGTATAGGGTTCATGGCGAAGTTGGATCGACAGGGGATACTTACTCCTCCTAGGCACCTGATCCCAACCCCTCTGCTGTGTCCAGGGTCCGTGTTTGCCCAACTTTTTATTTTGCATTCCTTATATGGATTATGAGACCGATCATTGTACGTTGCATTTACCTTTTCATCCCGTGAGGCTAGGCCGTGCATTAGATCCTCGATGAAGGTAGCATGACCTTTCTGTCCATCGATTGAGACAATAAAAACCAAGGTCCAGTGTTGCGGTAGGTATCATCACTTTAGAAATATCCTACGTTACCAGAATAGGCCTAATTTTGAACTCCTTTGCCGGTATCCGATGGCATCTCCAAACGAGTGAAAAAGTCTTGAATGTGAAAATAACCACTACCATCCGCATCACCAACAACAGAGAAATTGAAAGCTAGGTTTACATACGTGCGCTAGGCGTTCCAACGCTGATAGAGTGAGCCGGTTGCTGTGTATCAAGGACTAGACCATTAACAGTCTTGGTAATGACTACAATAAAGGTGACAATTACAGGTGTAGACGCTGACATCTTTTTTAATTTCAACTCTGTGTAACACTCTTTTTTCTCTTTTTGTTATGATTGTGGTCCGGATCCTAAGTGTTCTGCATTAGGATACAATTTCTTCAGCTGTTTATTTCCGATTTCTGCACATACGTTCAAAGGGTTTATCTACATATTAAGTACCCTTTGTAACTTTGCACTGACTTTGCCTACAGAAACTTATTCCTAAATTACAGATAAACGGTTTAAATCGTTCATATACACGTAGATTGCTTAAATTCGGAGTATAGACAGCGTCATTGCAAACAAGTGCAGAGGGTCGGACATTACTGTCCATAGACACCTGGACCCAGTTGCACAATGCGTTGTTAAATAAACTTGCAGTTAGCCAATAACTACAAATCAAAATTAAAGCTGGTAGTAAGCTAGCTTTATGATTTAATACTGTTGTCGAATTATTTTCTTAGTCAATCACTGGTTAACTACTAAAATTTTTAATTTAGAGTGACCACAAGCACAATTTTAACCATGGGTAAGTTCATAGTTAAATTTAACTACGCGTTAAACATTTGTGCAACTGGGTCCTGGCCTTTGGGTCGGAATGCCAGGGTTAGAAACTCAAAGGCAATAGGTTTGTTTCGTCCTCCTGCTGAGACGATAAAATCCTATCTTACGTGTCCCGGATTGGCCTGGCACGTTTAAGATTTGTTTTCTGCATTGGATAAAAGTATTAGTACAGATTAACATTTCTGAAAAGTACTTAGACTTGATGTCGCCTTGAAGTAAGTTATCTACCTCAACAAGCAACGTTTCTTTATCCATTTGACCCCTTACCTTACAAAAAATGTAATAAAATAAATAAATAAAAAAAATTAGTCTGCGGATTTTCTAAATTCCAGCTAATCATGGATTCTGATTAGCTAAGAAGTCGGAGTTGAGAAAATCCTCAAACGTTAGATAAATTCGGATTTTATGGTACCAATCCCTGAGTTTTTTCCATTTGAGATTCTTTATTGTTCTTAGAGTTGAGACCATCTATACCTAATTCTCGTCCCAATAGTATTTGCAGTCAGGTCATGTCAGTACATTTGGTTATGTCGACAGAATTGTATGTGAATTCGAATGTTGTGAATCTCATAAGTAATGATGAATGAAATTAGCCAATGAAACTGGAGTCGAGCCCTTCTTCGTGATGGAATGAAAATACATTTTTTAGTGAGCAGTAGCATCATGAAAACCTTATCTGAAGCATCTTTGATAGCCATGATCTGATTAGACGAAAAGTGAACTAATCACTACTCTGCAAATATAGATGACAACCCTAGAATAGGGTCAAGTTTTCCTAGGTTAGTTAACCATGGGCGCAAAAAAACATGAGGAACTGAGGATGTATTATACCCAATCTATTGTGTTTCGTGGTGAACCTTTCAAAACCCCATCATACTTTTTCATCATCATTGTGCGGCCGTCCTCTTCCATCTCTTCATTTTTACAAATCTACTCAGACGAAAATATGCCCCTACGTGACAGAAAACTGAAAAGCTTCTGAATGACTGATGAAAAACGTGTGGGCTCTTTAACACCCCAGCTTATGTCTTTTGAGAAAGTCTTTAAAAACCATCGAAATAGATGGTGAAAATATAAAGCATGGATTAGAAAAATAAAATTGTTGAAGTACGAAGGGATGTTCGAAAATCCATGTTCTATTAAACATAACAAATGAGGAATAATAATGGTGTATACGTGGAAAACCACTACAAATTTTATCATGGAAATCACTCTTAATTCTAACGGTTAATAGGGGCACAGCAGACAAAACTATTATGTTCCTACTTTTTGGGTCTACCGGAGGTCTTACAAAAACGTAGGAACATCATAATTAAATGTAGGAACATGATAAAACTTTCTAACACAACATTTGCAGGAACTTTTTAAAAACTCAGGAGTCTATACAATGTATTAATTACAGTACTATGTTATCAGTTATAATTATTTGAAAAATTAGGTAAAAATTTTGACGGAATGGTCATGACAATGACCGAGTTGAAGTGATTTGCTTACAATAGTAGGTCATAATAAGTTACAGCATTGTTTACATTATGACAGATCTAAGCTATGGTCGTCCCTCCACTTCTTTGCACTGAGGTTCTCCATTGTACGAATTCAAGCAGAGCTAAATGATACGTTCCAAAGACCACGGTAGTGCACGATGTTAACAAAGGGCATTACAGCTGTAGATAACCTTCTTAACTTATGTGCAAAGTTAGGAAATAAACGGCTGAATATTATTTATCCTAATTCAACACATAGTAGATCCGGGACACGGCTGTAATAATATAGAGAAAAAGAGGTGTTACATAGAGTTTATGATGGCAGCATTTATACCTGTAATTGTTTCTTTTGTTTTAGTCAATACTTCACCTAGTTTTGCTCTGTTGTTTGGTACACCACAACTGGCACATCCTACCGTGGCAGGACCCAGCGCACGTAAGTAGTCCTGCTGAAAATTTGTTTTTACAATCATTCAGCTTCCCTCATGCTGTAGAAGGTTGATGTCCCATTCAAGAATGTTTCACTCATATGGATACTTCATCGAATACCGGCGAATGGCCTGAAAATCTGACTTCGAGACCCAGTGGTTCATCAGCCGGTTACTCCCGGTTAAATATTTCTAAGGTTTAAAAGAAAGCCAAGAATTAAATTACAATTGTATGCTGTTAAACATTTTAATTGTTTAGGTTAAATAGAACCTTTCGGTGAACAATCTTTTAAATTTGGAAAAAATTACCAAGCTGTGAAGCTGATTGTTATACTTCTACAAGGCTCGGTGAAATTTAAACCTCGGTATAATTTAACCAACCGTTGAACAATTTAATCCTGATGGTAATCTAGAGTCATTGAGCATTTGGTGATTTCTATCGGTTTGGTACATACTGTGACACGGGACATCGGTAACTACTGCCTGAGACAGAATCAAGCTCAAACTCAAACTGTAGCTCACTTAATTCTGACCTTTTTCAAAATCATTTAAGAACTGACGATAAATGCTTATGTGGAGAATCAGAAACTGCCGAACTTTACTTTCTAAAATGTACCAACCATACTGAAACAAGACAATCTACCCTATCCCTTCTACCTGTTTAAGTCAGCATTGAAATTCTACTTTCCGGAAGTCCTCTGTATGATTTTCAACACAGTCCACGCTTTTATCACTACAAGTAAACGATTTAAATAAACCTTTGTGTAAACATGAACCTTAAATCCAATATACGACGTATATTGCTACATGAAGTACCTTTGTTTTCTACATCTTTCGAAATACTATCATACTTCATCACTGTTAACCATTACATGGTATAACCAGATATACCGTAGCCGTTAAAATACATGTCTTGAATTTTCATAATTTTTAAAAAGGAGACAGCTTAGAATAAGTTACTAACTTGTTACTCAATCCTTAATTGTTTATTTGAAATACTTTTCATGTTAATATTCAAATAAAATGTTGTTTAAACCAAGCTCAAACTCACGACCGAATGCAAGCAGAGTACGACAACTTTCTTAATTTTCTCTAAGTTCACTCTGACATTACAATGACGTTAAGGAATGACTCCCAGATCTGAAAAATCATTCTCTTTTAATGTATTGTATGATCGGGTATATTTATGGCTGTATTAGAGAATGGAAAACATTGGGAATGATATTAACAGTTGTGCACTAACGGGATAATTTGCAATCACAACGAAGATGTTCTAAGATCCAAGGCGGCGGTTAAGTTAAGCTACGATGAGTCGGGATAATTTGGAAATACAACTCGCAGAGACATTGTGTATCCAAAATGGGATATAAACAGTTGTCTTGATATAGATGGCGCGCCTACTAGTATGTCACAACCTTGCAATTGTACTCTAGTTAGATGGAAAAGGTCAAACTTGATAAATAGATCATGATATATTTGTAGATCAGATAAGCAACAGAGGGCCAAATTATTTATAGCTCTTTGTTTATGTTTTTTTTCAGACGCTTTTCAGCATATGATATATATATAATATTTTGAGTAGTCAACTGCTGGTATGCAATGCTATTTTGATTTACACCGTTTACTGTTTATTACAGAGTGTAGTGATAAGATAGACAACTGCCGCTCGTACGGAAAATCTTCATGTTCAGAACCTTACAGTACATGGGCCCTAAACCACTGTCCACAGTACTGTGGAATATGTCACGGTATATATGAACGCACGCGACGAACATTTTTAAGCGTAATTTTTTCATTAATGAATTACATTGATATATTATATACATGGATATACTTGTTTCTGAAAAATGAACTCTATTTGGGCATTATTAATCTAAGGTTCGATAAAGGGATGAATTGTTCGCGAATAATTGATAAAGGATAACATTTGATTGATCTCGTAACAAAACTTAAGAATGTTTTCGTTTTTCGTTAAACTCGAAAATTCCGGCACGCAGAGGAAGATATATAGATTTTTTCTCTTAAATTAGGGCCAACAACACCCCTTCCGGCATGCCAGGATAAATTACCAAACTGTCATGAGTATACTTCCAGCATTTGTACCGACCTACAATACCAACAATGGGTTAAAACTAATTGTCGCCTTTTCTGTCGGGATTGTACAAGTAAGTTACTGCAAGTTATATATATCGGTGTGATGTTAGTTAGTAATGTAATCCTTGATGCTTCAGAAGAAAATGATCGACCAATGACCTAGTAGCTAGTCTTAAAAGTGTCGTTTTGAACAAGAGATATGATAGATAGATAGGGATAAATATGATATCAGCATTGCCGTGAAAGGTTCGCTTTAAATTATTCTTTTCTATATCAGTTAATCTATTCAATAAGATATTGTATTCATTAGTGCTATATTTTTCAAGTGAGATTCACGAGGATGTCTCAATAATAATTTTCAATAGGCTTTTTCTGGATATCCTATTAATCAATTGTCCATTAGACACTACAAAAATTCAGTAAGCACGTGTCTCATACGGACCATTGAAAATTCAGAAAAGGGCTCAGATAACATTGTAGGATAGGTATCCCAGTCGTACCTTCCTGAGTCCACTGTCAAACAAAATTAAAACAAGTGAGGAACATATAACCATCGTAATCGGTAAATATGAAATAATGTTGTACCCTAAACATTTACCGTTAAAATAGAAAAAAAATTTAAATGAAAAAAGCCCCAAAACTACATCTATGTATTTATGCATGTATATGTCTTTCAGGTGCACAACTGTCTACTATCGACGCAATGACTACCGTCGTTACGTCTGGGGGTATGTTAGCAGTTCTTACCTAGAACAATTATAACTTGTAACAGCTACTTTTGAATTTCTGAAATATTTATTTTTCATTTTTGTGATATATTGAACAAATACATGTACTTATTTTATATTTTTATATGTTAATAATCATTAACAATGTTACGCCAGAATTATGCAGGAAAAAGAGACTCGTTATTTCAAACCATTGATAGTTTTCATATCATGACATTGATCCGTAAATTATGAATAGCGAACATTGAGTTAGCCCAGACTACCTTTGTTATCCTGCATTTATTATCACTAGTCATGCGAACTTTGAAAAAAGTTTCTCGACTTTATTTCCGGTTTTTAGTTAAAACAAATCGTCTCAACAGCATTCAGTAAAATTGCCCTTCTAGTGCCTGATGGGTCCTATGTTCGATCTCTGATCTGTAAGCAAATATTTCTTCGCTTGCTACTTTTGATGTTCTACTTACGATGAACAGTATCTGTAATTTCTTTGGTCAAAATAAAGAAAATACGCTAACACAAAAGGACATTCCATAAACGCTGTTATGCCAAATATGATAACCGGGAGTTTACATAAAGAACAAAACTTGAAAGTTGCCAATAAATGAAGCATTACAACCGAACTCCGGGCTAACTCGAAAGTCCGCTTTTGTTTAAAGTAGCAAAATGAATAGCATTGTTACATTTTGATATTACATTACGTTTTTACGTTGTATTCTTGTTTTACGTTTAAGCACCAACGGTATGTGAGGACAAGTTACCGAACTGCAGCCAATACCAGAACAAAACATGTTCAAACCCCTATTTTCATCCCTGGGTGTACAAGAACTGTAGGAAATTTTGCAACTTATGCACCGTATCGAGAGGTTCGTAGATATTTTCTATTCATGGATGACATGGGCTTCTACGAGGGGAGATAAATGAGAAAACCCTCCTTAGAACAAACGTAATTATTTATAACGTTCAGTAACAAGTAAATAATTAGTCCTAAGAAAGAAGGTGGTTTGTACTCGCCATATTTGTGCAGCCTTCAAAGTAATAGGGAATCACGAAAGTCATAATGCTCAGTTTTCGATTATCAGAGATATTTTATATATTTTTTTTTATTTCATTCTAATGCAAAAGAAATTACCTACGACTCTCTCTTTAGCGTTCCTCTTGCGTTTACTTTTCTGACAAAATAAGTTTGAAAGCAGAAAGTGGTTCAGTTAAGATTAGCAAGACTGCTGCGGAGAATCCTTGCTTGAAGTGTTTTATAAAATCCTCTCGGACACATGGTCCCGTCTCGTTACGGATTTGGAGTTTCTCCCGCGATGAGACTTGGAGTTACGAGTATCCTTTGGCTCATCATCAATTTCATCTTATATGGTTTGTAATTACAGATGTCAACTTACGACACGTTCCACTACCCGTGTCAAATGAAATAGCGTTAACTTCTCCAGTGGGAACACCAACTCTGTTAAGTCGTATCCTGGGACAAAGACATGAATAAAAAGGCAAATTTTGCCGAAATGGCTAAAATTGTAGACTCACTAAGCCTGTTTTATTTTGTTTTGTTGGTTTTTCTGTTTGTTTTTGTTTTGTTGTTTCGTTGGTTTTTTTTTCATTTTAAGCTGCACGCTACATGGCGGCAAATAAACTTGCTCTGACCTATTGTGGCATTTTGTTATTTCTTAAAACACGATTGGTTGGTTGGTTGTATTGTTATTCAACGTCCCTAAGAGTGATTCACTTTTATGGAAACGTCATTGTCTGTCAGTGAAGGGCGACAAGTTTTGCCTATGCTCGATACGTATGGCCGAAGATTCTTTAACGTGCCAACTCCTATTATGACACGGGGCCTTGGTTTATAGTCTCACCCGAAAGACAGGGACGACCAACAATACCATGGCTTGGGCTCGAACCCCGGACCTCTCGTTTCGAAGATGTCAAACACGCTAACCACGAAGCCCCTCAAAACACGGAATAAATCCCTTATATTACTCTAGGACTTAGATAATATAATCTCTGGATCTCATAAGACTAGGTTATTTGGTAAATACAAAAGGAGCCCCCTCCCATGGACAAATAGAAGCATAACGAGCTCCTGGTAAAAGTGAAGTTCCAATCTTTATAGGTTAACCAGCGGATTTGTATCTCCGAGAAAAAAAAATAAAGAATGTCAATGTCGCTTGATACAAGCTACAAAATCCGTCTCTAGGGGAATATGGTTATCTACCTCACAAAATGACAGGGCAATGGTAAGATTACCTGGTGTGCGCTCGGCTTTAGATTTCATGCCAGACTGGGGTATTGAAGACAGTCTACTTCATATTAAAACGATCGGTATTGTCATCAGGAATTCTGTTTTCGTGCAAAAAGATAGGAATATAACACAATGACATATAAGATGGCGATCAAGGTGTCATTTCAAACTGTTACAGGAGTAATGAAAACATATTACCTATAATATTAGAAGGTGAAAAGCAGAAAATATTATTATTATATATACTAATCATGTCAGTAGATAATTAACTTCGCAATGTACCACGTACAACGTAGTTGGTCTATAACGAATCGGCTTGAAGTGAAGTCAGTGCTATAACGAAGGAGAACAAAATCCTCGAAAAGAATTACTATTTATCTTTACACGTACCAAATTCAAATATTTAAAACGAAGGAGGCCTATAACGAATTCAAAAGCCAATACTCTTTGACTTCGTTATAGACCAACTCAACTTCAAGTAATATGTCATTTATACTATGTTCGCTTGCGGCTTTGTGACGTTACACACTAGTTTTGAAAGTTACCCCAAACACTATGTGAATTAGAAATAAAAACAAGAGACCCATTGGGCCACATCACTCACCTGCACATTTCACAAAGATGCAGGAAATTTGGATTTGCAATCTGTCACTATTGAAAGGCATGGACAAAGACGAACTTCTCATTTGTTAAACTTTGGACCCTTATTGTGGCCCCATCTTGACCCCAGAGGTCAACATTTGTACAAATCTACACTATTTACTGAAGCTACAATATTCATTTGATGAATTGATCACCTGCTGCTCTTGAGAATTTTTTTTTAACAATATTATACAATTATTGCACAGAGATGAGGTCAATATGATGATTTATGGAGTGATAAAATCTATATCGACCGAGGCCAAAGTAGTTGCCGAATGAAAGCAGTTACCGAACGGCTAAGAATAGATGAATAACTGATGATATTTTGTAAGATTTTCTTTCTGATTCATTTAATACAATAGTAGCAGTTGACTTCAGATAAAAAATAAATCACAAATTATCATAAATTATACCCTATCCTTGGTCGTTCGATAACTGCTTTTGTTCGGTAACTTCTTCAGGACCAGTATCTAACATTTCAAATTGATTTCAGAATAATAATCAGGCTACAGAGTAATAAAAAAAAGATCAAAATAGCCAAATTCTAAAAGCATATTACATATATTGAATAGAATCTATGTATTTTTTCAGTTCAAACACTGAACTTGTAATAAACTTTTTTCAAAAAGGTTACAAGGAACTTTGTACAAGCGATATTTTTGTAATGAATAAGAACAATTTTAAAAAATGGTACTGTGCAAGAACAGCAGATTTCTAACAATTGATATTCATGACCACAGGCTTTTTTTTTATTAATGACGTTGAACCAATTTCATATCTACATGGCCATAAATCTCGTTTTGGCATTAAACATTCTATACAACTTGGAGGAGATACATTTAGATAATTTTTTGTCATGACTCATAAATAAATTACCCACACAAGGATATACTGAACGCTTGAAATCATCACTACAAAGTTTTATGGTCGATCCGGGGGACTTGTTCAGCAAGATGGGGTCCTCCTTTTAAAGATGTTACTTGACATTCTTGAGCACGATTATTTGTAGTGACTAATGTTTGCTGATAAGACCAAGAGCAACTTAAACTTTCAAGCAAAAGTGACATTCTACGGAACTCATCGGGTTTCCGTGGAACACTTACGACGGATGTGGCATGGCAACAGGGGACGTTGACTCCCTCCGGCACCTGCTCCCATCCATTGTTTTCCACCATGAATCCGTTACTATCAACTTGCCTTGTTTTGGGGATGCGGATTTCCCAACATCCCTCGGTACTTCTGCAATTATTTTATATAATGTTGGAGTCCAGTGGAATATAAGCAGATCTAGTCTCTTATCTTTTATTGAAATTCTGAAGCAGATCTAC
Organism: Pinna nobilis; assembly: GCA_016161895.1. Classification (NCBI taxonomy): domain Eukaryota; kingdom Metazoa; phylum Mollusca; class Bivalvia; order Pterioida; family Pinnidae; genus Pinna; species Pinna nobilis. The sequence continues at coordinate 41,943 of JACSZP010022154.1, forward strand.
GATTTACAAATATTTCTTCTATTGTAAATGTTGTCGGGATATTTGTGGGGTTGCAAAGCGATTTACCAAACCGTATTCCCTTACTAAGTAGGCTAAGTTGTTGTTTGTTGTTGTTTAACGTCCCACTCAAGAATATTTCACTCATATGGAGACGTGTGGTAGGCTAAGTAATGTAATTTGCATATTAAACGATAATGTTAAGGGGTTTGTCTGCAGACAACAATATATTTTTCATGAAGGCGAGACAGGTGTTTTGCAACATTAGGGTCTCTGAAGACAGATGTTGCATGTGTACTTATTGACCCTCCAAGCTTATTCTTTGAAAACATATGAATGTGTACTCATTGACCCCCTGAGTTTATTATTTTGTATTAAAGACCTCACTGATTAAACATCATTTAAGAATTATCGGGTCTATTTTACACAAGGCTATAACAGATAAGGCCTATAACAGAACGACGTCGTTTTTCAAACGCATTGAAATATACACCGATGTTTTTTGTGCTCAGAATTTTGGCTCAATATAGCCAGTTTAGGCGTGGATATTACATGTGGGATACTGTTAGTGTGTGTGTCATTATCCGTGAAGGGAAGTGTTATTTGTCGAACTTTCTTGTCCGTGAGCTTTTTCATCATAGCACAGGTTTTTTCTTTCTTTCTTTATTCATTTATTGCAATTTATCAAATCAAGGTTTACAATATACATAAAGTTCAAGATGGTAGATCTATATCAGTGAATATAAATGATATCCCTATACACTGATGATTTAGCTGCGAATTACAGGGCCATTACATATACACATTGACCTTGACCTCAAGAATGAAAAAATCGTCTAAAATTCCTTATGACCTATATCTCCAGGACTTGAAAATAAATGACAATGTCAACATGGATGTACATATTTTACACTATATTACATAGAATGAAAATATTAATACTGTATTGTCCTGATAAGCTTCTTCCCCATCCCCCACCCGATAACCGCAAAAATTCCATAGGAATTTTAAGTTATTTTCGATGGGTCAATGTCGTAGAAACAATATTAATGATAAATCTTTTTTTACGTAAATACAGACAAAAATTATTGACCTGTAAATTTTAATTATGACATTATCAGTATATTAGCAGAACTTTATAAAATATCACTTCTGTAAGTTATTGATGCCAGTCCTTTACATTTAGAAGCCAACATCTAGAAAATGATGTTTCAAGTAGCGATATTCTAAAACGAGTGTTATGTTGAAATTTAGAATAAAGCACAGAGAAATACTTTAGAAAAACAAGCTCACATCATCTGTTTCATTTGGTGCATCTTTGTATACAAATTAGCAAAAAAAAAAAAACAAAAACAAAATAAAACAAAAAACACACAAAAAAAAAACAATGCAAAACGGAATATATGAATATTTTAATTATTCTTGGCCAGAGCCATGTAACTGTGATAGAAAACATTGTAGCAGAGCATATCAATGTCAAGATCGAATGTAGGCTCCCCTAACCTATGATGTTTTGTTTGTTTGTTTTGTTGTTGTTTAACGTCCCACTCAAAAATATTTCACTCATATGAAGACGTCACCGTGTGCCAGTGAAGGGTGACAAATTTTGCCTGCGCTCGGCACTTATGGCCGTAGAGCAGAGAGGGTTCTTTAACGTGCCAACACCTACTGTGACACGGGACCTCGATTTTAACTGTCTCATCCGAAGGACAGGGACAGCCAACCGCGGAGTGGCGCTTACGCGGCTCGAATTCGAGTCTCCCGATTCGCAGTCGAACACGCTAACCACTCGGCCACGGAGGCCCCGACTTTGATAAGTTGTGAGCCTGTACTGAAGGAGGTACACAAGGATGGTCTTTTAAGTCCTAATATTCTGGCTATATAGGTCCGTGTACCAAACTTTGAAAGGACTGGTCTCATTGGGCCAGTTTACATCCACGATAGCCTCTAGTTATAACTCCTCCTGACAATCAGTCTATTAACAATCGCTACATTCCAAATAATTCTGACAAGTGTATAATGCTAGATTAATGTTACACTTGTTCCTCTTGAGTACCTGAATTTACTTATACATGTATTTCCAATGTAGCTAAATAGAGTACTTAACACCTACCATTGTTCCAGTCCTAAAAAAACATCAACCAAATCAAAAGAAAACAAAAAGAAGAATCGAGACAAAAATTCTAACCCGAATATTGTTAATACTCCATAGGTACATGCACATGTAGTCAATAAGAAATATACATTACCAACATGGCAGGGTTGTAATCATGAGATGAGTTACTGCAGTATATGTAGAATATTGTACTAAAGACCATCCTGAAAATTTGTTGGTTCGCTGAAACAGAACTCAGATTTGAACTGTGATTAGGTAGGTAGAACTCTGTATTCAAAACTAAATTTATGTGCATTACAATATCAGCAATGGAAAATTTCCAGATGATTGATGAAAAGAAAAAATACATGTACCTTGAATTGCAATAAAAAAAAGTTTTCAGATTTAAGTGAGTATGATTCGTTACAGTAAACCAACAATTTTTATGGATGGCATAACTTACATAATAAAACTAGCATGAGAACATCATGCAGATAACCCCCCCCCCCCCCCTAGAAGAAAATAATTATTGCTTTGCCACTTGGTCAAAAAGTCAGGACATTAAATAATAACTGCATTAGTGTATATACACAAATTAAATTTGGCATACAGGTACATGTACAGGTACATCATAAGAATAATAAGATGATATTCTCATAAATTTGTAATTACTGCATAATACTGCCAGTTCTGTTCAGACAAGATGTTTTACTAGCTCAAAGAATTATTTCCTTGACATAGGCTGTTTGGAAAAACCCTAGACAAACTTACTCTATACATGTCTTATCTGTCTTATGTCTTATATGTCTTATCTGTATATAATGTTATTGGTTGGTTGTATTGTTGTTGTTTTTTGGGGTTTTTCTTAAGAATCTTTCACTGATATGAAGACGTCACCATATGCCGGGGAAGGGCTTCATGTATGTACTTGGTGCTCAATAGATATAGCCACTGAGTAGTGAAAGTTTTTTAATGTGCCAACATCCACTGACTGAGATATTAGGCTCTCATCCAAAGGCAGAGTGGGCAGTACAGATTTGAACCCATGACCTCATGTTCAGAAGGTAAACGTGTTATCAATTGAGCTACAATGGCTCTCTGTATGTGTTGTAAAAGTTCTTATTTCATAGATATTTATAAGCACATGTAGTAAGAAAAATAAGAGGTGCACAATGTATTTACATCAGGTTTATACATGTATTTCCCAACTATTCCTTGACTTATAGCTCAGTAGAATTACTGAAATGTCGTTCTTTAAAGTCAAGTTCAACTTTTTACAGTAAAGAAGAGCCAGTACCTCAATCTGAAGATGGAAGAAATGGGTGAGTGTGTGTTTTTTGTTGTTGTTTTTGTTGTTGTTTTTTTTTTTCTCTAACAATTTAGCCCCTTTTAAGTCACCTGAGCCAAAAATGAAAGTCATCTATAGTAATTTTGTTTGTCTGTCATCTTCCACTGTCCGTTCTCTGTTGTTAACTTTTCATTTTTAACTTCTTCTCAAGAACCACCAGTCTGATATAATCCAAACCTTGTGGATAATAACTTCATATGAAGCAGAGAGTATGATTGGCTGCAAGATGAAGGGGCCAGCCAGGTTCCTAAAAACAATTTCTAGTGGTATTTAAAAGCCTGAAGTTTAAGGGCTCAGAGCTTAAACCACTGTACAGAAATCTTGTTTGACAATTAACTTATAAATTATACATTTATATGTTAATAAACCTTCAGCTTAGATTCTTTGGGCACATATACTGGAATTCCAGACATTTGCAACATGCACTGGCATCCCAGGCCATAATAGTATTAAAAAAGAACAATCAAATATATTCTTTAATTTGTTTTTATACCTCTTGTTAACAAAGTTGTAGGGGGTATACTGGATTCACGATGTCTGTCTGTCTATCTATTTATTTCAGCACCATAACTCAAGTACCTGTGGGTCTACATGCAATGTTGATACTTCACACATGGGTTAACTATGACTCGAGGATGGTCCCTATTAAATTTGGGGTGAGAAGATCAATGGTCAAGGTCACACAACCCTATTTCTTAAAAAATGGTTTCCACACCATAACTCAAGTACCTATGGGTCTACAATGTTGATACTTCACACATGGGTTGCCCATGACTCAAGGAGGATCCCTATTGATTTTAGGGTCAGAAGGGCAAAGGTCCAGGTCACATGATCCCATTTTTAAAAATAGTTTCCACACCATAACTAAAATACCTCTGGGTCAATAATCTTGATACTTCACACATGGTTTCCGCATGACTAAAGGAGGATCTCTATTGATTTTGGGTTTGGAAGGTCAAAGGTCAAGGTCACATGACTCCATTCCT
>JACSZP010022156.1:0-10486 GCA_016161895.1 Pinna nobilis
ATCCCAAACAGAGGTAGGAAAAAAATCACAGGTTTATTTTGTTGCTAAAAAATGAGAATGTTATGGTTAAAGTGAACCTTTGGTTAGACAATCTGTAAAGTTTGGAAGCTCTCAGGCTTAATTACTATATTTCATTAAGATTAAGTTGTATTTCACCTTGGTTGATTTTAGCCAACAGATGAACAACTTGGTCCTGGTCTTGATTCAAGCAGTGAACGAGAAAGCCAAATTCTGCTTTCTTCATTGTATATTACTAATTTTGTACAAGCAATTAGCTTTATATTTTTAGCTGTACTTTTCAGGTATTTAAAGTTAGTTTGGAAGAATGGGCTTTAGAGGTGGTGGAGGTGGTGGACGAGGATTTGGAGGAGGGGGAGGACGAGGATATGGAGGAGGGGGAGCAAGAGGATTTGGAGGAGGGGGAGGACGAGGATATGGAGGGGGAGGAGGTGGAAGAGGATTTGGAGGAGGAAGAGGTATGTACAGTCAACTTCACAATAACGAGATTGCATGTACAGTGTAACAAGGTACCGATTGTTAAGAGGATATTTTTATTCCCGGTGCACTTCCCATACTTTAATTTGTAATTTCAAATAATGAAGATCGGCTATAATGAGATAAATATCTTGCTCCCTTCAATTTCGTTATATGTGGAATTGACTATAGGAAGAAGGACTGAGATCAGCATACTCATGCAGTATTCATTTGTTTCATTGGCACTAGGGGAACTCTCAAACCATTGGCCTGAGGCAGCATGGAAGACCTAGAAACTGTTGCCTGAGGTTATCAGTTCTGTACTTGTAGGTCTTCCCTGTTATTGAGGTTCAATCATACGACTGTCCCCCAGTACCTATGAAACAAATGATTTATTACCCTGTTCTCTGTTTAAGGGACTTACTGAATTCAAATGAGAAATATCTTTACTGTCACACTGAATTCTGCTTGACTGGGGCACAAAATGGGGATACCGTGTGCGCACGATTGTTGTACATATAACAGTACAATGTAACAGTTGAAACTTTTTGAGGGACCATCCTTGCAGCCATGGAAGATTAGTCTCTCGGGTCTTATTTCTGAGATTATTTATTAAAATATTTTCTTACAAGTGCTCTCTCAAGACAGGTTCTACTGTATTAGTCTATAGAACCATAGTCTTGTTTTCTTAACTATACAAACAAAGAAAATATATTATGTCATGTTGTCCTGTAATATTGACATTGGCCTTTCACTTTTCATCTTATTGATACAAATGATTTAGTTTCTTCCAGATTAAAAAAAGAAATTGATAATATCATTCTTGAAAAGGGCACTTGTAATACGTTGGGGGCGGGTACATGGGAGAGCACTTGTCTGCTGAGTCACAATGTACAATGTGTATAGGACATGTAGTAAGGCACCATAAAAGTGTTGCTTGTGTAAGAGTATATGTAGATTTTTTTTATTCAACATAACAAAAATGGCACTCAAATTGCTCAAGCTTGAATTATTTTCCTTTAAGAGGATGATGGGGGGGGGGGGGGCACAAGCTTTCCAGGGTTCACACCAAAATTTCCCATTTTTGAGCCAATAAAATGAGCTAAAGAGGTTTGTTTGAGTCAAGTGAAGTTTTACAGAGCATAACTATGAAAAATGATCATTTACTTTAAGAAGGCATTAGCGAGGTAAGATTTTACCTGTATTTTACCCAAATATTGACACAAGGTTGATTTTCCCTGGACTCGCAAAATAAAAAAAATTGTTATCATCTGAGCATAAAAATTAGTCAAAAACAATATTTTCAGGCCATTCTATAAAAGTTGTAGCATTTTTGCTAAAATTGTCAGATGTGGTGTAGACCCTTCGTTCACCAAAAAGGACATGGAGGTATGCCAATAGGGCATTGCTTAATGAAGATTCACGTTACTCTGTGTCATCTCAATTAGGTTTTGGGGGAATTAGGCTGATGTTGGTCACAACAATTAAGTTTTGAGGGGTACTAAAATCCAGCCTGATCTATACACATGATTTATTATTTACAGGTGGACGAGGGGGAGGAAGAGGTGGTTATGGCAACAGAAACTATGATACAGGACCCCCTGAGGAAGTCATGGGTAAATTAAGGATTACAATTTCAGAATAATTTTTCCTTCATTTTATTGCATCTACCTATATGTATGTCCCTGTCATGGTATGGCCAGTGGCATACAGTGTGATTCCTGTTCCGTCGTTATGGCTTTTGCCACAATTCAGTTTGCTTTCATTATATCATCTGAAAGCATTTTGAATAAAAGATTGTTACATGTATGTAGACTGGTCATGACAATAAACAGAGGTTCAGGATTGTATTTGGTGTGGGTCAAATAATTTTAGTAGGGTTATGCCTTTTACACTTAGAATTTTTTTTTTCTAATTTTCTTGCCAGCTGGAACATGTGTTGCTCTGTCACATTAACTTTCATTTCATTCTCTAGTTCATCATAATAAAACTTTTTTGTTTTAAAGTGGAAAAGAATGTAAAATTTTATTCTATTAGTATTTTCAAGTTATGTTAACCACTTCAGCGCGTATGACGGATATATCCGTCATGACATTATCTTTTCCGGAATGCGTATGACTAGTATATACGTCATTAAAATGTATATTTTGCAACATTAATTACACAACGTCATAAAGATAACATTACGTCATAATACGCACTGAAGTGGTTAAATCTAATGAAAATTAGAATATTAGTTGTTGATGTATAAATTTTGATTTCAGTAATTGAGTCAGACTGGGGTCGCCATAGCCTAGTGGTTTGCGTGTTCAACTTCAGATTGTGAGGTCTGGGGTTCGAGGTTGAGCAGCGCTGCAGTTCGCTGTCCCTGTCTTTCAGATGAGACAGTAAAAGCCGAGGTCCCATGTCACAGTAGGTGTCAGAACGTTAAAGAACCCTCTATGCTTGTCGGCCATAAGTGCCAAGCATAGCCAAAATTTGTTGCCCTCCACTGGCACATGGTGACGTCTCCGCATAAGAGAGATTCTTGAGTGGGACGATAAACAACAATACAACAACACCTTGGGTCAGACTAATTATTTAATTTCTATTTCAAGAACTAGGTCACTATGAGCATCCCTGTGAAGATGATCTGGTCTGCAAATGCACTAATGAGAAAATCCCACATTTCAATGCTCCGTTGTACCTTGAAAATAAACAGCAAATCGGAAAAGTGGACGAAATTTTTGGTTCCATTCGAGATTTTGTATCCTTTTAGAAGACATTAACACTCAGGTTTTTTTTTAGTTCATTGTTATATAAATTTTGTAGCTCGCTGGGAAAAGAGTCCGGAGCTAGTGCTACATGTATACCCACTGCGTTTCTTGTTTGGATCAGCGGCGCCGTGGAATTTTATCTTCTATAACTCACACAAGGACATGCACTCATAAAAGTATATCTCTTGTGTGATATTCTAACATAAAACAAAAATGCGTTTTATAACAAAGTCCATTTTCAATATACTTGCATGTAGGGTAGCAAAAATGCAGTCTTGTGAATAAACATAAATTAACTGATTTAGGGAGGGGCTACTGTGGCTTAGTGGTTACTGTGTTTGTCTTCAGATTGAGAGGTCCAGCCTCGCTATGGTTTGTTGTCCCAGTCTTTTGGGTTGAGGCAGTAAAAACCGAAGTTCCATGCACAGTAGGTGTTGGCATGTTAACTTACCCTCCCTGCTCAACGGACATGTGCTGAGCATAGGTCCAATTTGCCGCTCTTCTCCGGCTACTGGTGACATCTCCATATTAGTGAAAGATTCTTGAGTGGGACATTAAACAACAATATAATAGTGATTTAGGGAAATATATGTACAGCTATGAGATCATTTCTGGATTTACTGAACTCAAATTTAAGCAAAGGAAATTACTTTTCCTTATTGTACCAAAGTATTTTTCAGTGAAGCTGTCTGATGACATGAAAGCCAAGTCATTTTCAAAAAACACAAAAGTGAGTAAAATTTGCTAATCTAGAAAATGTTCTTCAGGGATTAGAATTTTCCTCTAATTGAAGGAATTCCTCCTTTTCCTAGATTTTGAAGCAATGTTCAATCTTTATTTTCACCATTATAAGTCCCTAGAAAGGAGTCCTATTCCTTCAGTTTGACTGTAGTGGAATCTCATCCCTGGATATTGATGTAACTGTAAACAGTGATAACGGATATTATGACAAAGTTGTGTATGATATAGATGTAAATGATTCTCAGTCACAAGAAAGGAATTATGTATAGATGACCCTTGACCAATGACATTTCATTTAGGACACCATCTAAAATTGAGCTTGTTCAGTCATATTTAGTTTCTTCTGGCTTAATAGTTTCATCTCTGTCTGTCCATGCATCCATCTGCCGCACCTTGGTATTCGAGATATTCTTACTGCTAGTGCATATATTGCACTGATTTATGGGTTTTTTTCTTTATTTTTGCAAAATTATGGCACTTGGTAAGTTTTCCAGACTTCTTAGATGTAATCGCAGATCTAGTTTAAGTTTACTTCCAATTTAATCTACTTGTAGTAGAATTATGGCCTACTCATTTACCATGTGATGTGTGATAGCATTTGTGCTGGACTTATTTTTATTATGCTCCCCAAAAAATTTCAGGGGAGCGTATATTCGCCGTGTTGTCCGTCCGTCTGTGCATTCGCCTGCGGCCATATCTCCTAAACCCAAAATATAATCCCTATGACACTGGCTTGCAGCCCACCTTGTCTCATGGTCAAAAGTCAAGTTCATTCTGCACTTAAGACTTAAAATATTATTTAGCCTATATCTCCTTCCAGTATTGAGTGACCTGGATCATAATTCACACAAATGTTACTCATGATAAACAGGTGATCATTGACCTTGATCCAAAGTCAAAGGCCAAGGTCATTCCCAAATTTTAAGTTTGCCTCGATTAAATTTAGCCTCGGGGAGCATACATCAGTTTACTGATTGCCTTGTTTGTGATGAAATGATGCTAGAAGAGTATATCCCAGGCTCACATTATTTCAATTCCATCACATTTGGAGATACGAGTTAAACACAAATGTTATGGCCAACTTATGGGGTATCACATGGTTCCATTGAATACATTAAAAAAACACTGAGACTCTTTATTCCCTGCCCATTTTCAACCGACCAAATTTCCCTTTAATCAGTGATGTCTGTAGGACTGTATGACTATAAATTATATGCAGCCAATCCTCTTTTTCAGTTTTACATTGATCCAATGAAGTTACTGCCTTTACAACGGTTTCTACCCAGACCACCTGGTAGTCGAGGAGCTGGGAAAACTGGAGGCAGAGGGGGAGGTAAAGGTTATCACTAAAATGCTTACTAAGTCCAGAAGTTAATAAAAGTTAATTTTGTTGTGTAGGCTCCTTCACAGCCTCATCTGTCTGAAGGACAAATAATAAAAGAATGATGAAAACTGGATTTTACTTTTGTACTGGTATTGGCGATTTTAATGATACATTTGATACAAATAACCACTAGCTATTTTAATTTACGTAAATGGTCTCAGATGAATTTATGTGAACAATCATATCTCAAGATAATTAAAATGATTTACAATAGAATTTTGAACTGCTGCACTAATCATTATTAAGATGGGGCTTTGACATTTCTGGCTTTCATGAAGGGCCATAACCTTTTACCTTGACCTTTTTACTCATATCCATGGACAAGGTTTTATGACTTGTAACTAATCTTGTAAACTCACCCCATGAGGTAAGAGGGAGCATACGCCATTGCCCCTCTGTAGGCATTCTAATCCACACAAATTGGTAAGAGTTTTATTCCTTTCATGAATAGGTATAAAGATAATATTTTGTTTCAAATGACGTAAATGGCTCATATTTTCTGCTTGAGTGGACATTTTAATATGACTTTTATATCAATGCTTAAAAAAAACCAAAAAATTCTAAAAACCACCAAGGTGAACTCAGTAATCTTTAATGTTTAATCAATTGCAGGTGGTAGAGGTGGCCGAGGCGGAGGCCGCGGTGGAGGTGGAGGGAGAGGATTTCGAGGCGGAGGAGGGGGTGGACGAGGATTCCGAGGCGGTGGAGGTGGCCGCGGTGGAGGCGGTGGATTCCGAGGCAGAGGGGGCTTCAGGGGTGGAAGGGGAAGGTGATTCTTATGGGGGTGTTACAGGAAGTGTTCAATTCTTTATACAGAACGACAGTATAACGTGTAAGATGAAATGCTCCAAGGCAATGTACAGAAAGGTATTGAAGTGCTGCATAGGTGTTACTGTCACATAAGTAAAAAGAGAAGATTTGACACTATGTGGTACATAATGATATGATCTGGAAATGTAGTTTGGACCAAACAAGAAATATGTGTAATTATATATGACGGTGTATATTTGCGGGCAATGTCATTTTTACATAGTAGCATCTAGACTTTTTCATTATATCTACAATCTTTGTTAGGTTTTATGGTATTGTAGTAATATCATTTAGAGACGTTCTTAAAAGTAAATCTTACTTTACTCTATGACATTTTACTAGTAACTTAGAAGATGATTATGAATATTAAAGATATGAAAATTTAACATGTGTACTCACTTTTTTTTTTGTTATTTTGAAAAATAATACAGTATCTAAACAAACAAGAAATAAATATGAGTTTGATACATTTCAGGGATGTATACTATAGCATATGACCTATAATTTCCCTTGCTCTCTAGTGCTATTTAGGTAATTCTGGTTTGTGCCAGATTTTCAGAGGTAATTTTCCATTTCCAGTCAATCTGCACAACTCTGAGCCTGCCTTCATGGAGGGAATAGGGTCTTGGATAATGACAACAACTCGCATATGGTACGCTATTCTGAGCGTGCGCAAAGAGAAAGTTGACAGTGAACTTTAAAAAAAATATTTTTGCTAAAAAAAGAAAGTAAATCCGAAGGTTTAGGTGTGATAGTACGGTAATGAAAATGAACTTGATTACACTGATTAATTATTTGTAGTTTTGTTTTAATAACATCATGCATGATTTTATTTTTATCAAGTTTTAAGCACATGTACTGCACTTACTTAGATATTGTATGCAAGTTGTTGTCATTTTCCCAGACCAGTAAAGGTCTAGTTAGGATGAGCAGTTGGGTACTTTTGTGATGTTTTGCATTTGAAGTGTTACTTACAAAGCTGTTAATAAAGTGATCCTTTCACAGAGGACACAGATACATATACATACTGAACAACTCACATTCACGAGTGGCAAAGACTTTAAGAAGTCACCAGTTAAGCCACTTGTGGGATCAAAGTCAGAAAAGACTACAGCAGGTAGCCCAGCATGAATGCTAAGCATAGAGGAAATGTAGTTGAAGCCCTTCACCAGTATTTGTTGTCTCCATACGTCAGTGAAACATATGTTATATTGAGCATATTAAGCAAAGGTGAAACTGACAAGTACACGTGTTTATGATGTTTGGTCATTTCTGAAAAAATCAATTGCCTTCAGTTTTAAATACAGTTTAGTCGGTCTATAATGAATCGGCTTAAAGCAAATTCAGTGGTGTAACGAAGAGAAATAAAATCCCCAAAAAGAATTCCTATTTTTCTATATATGTAGTAAGTTCTGATGCTTAAAACGAAGGATGCTTATAACGAAGTCAAAAGTCAATCCCCTTGGACTTCATTATAGACCAACTCCACTGTACCGAGATGAGAATCAGGTTTTGGGGTGTTTTTTTTGGGGGGGGGGGTTAATCTTAGATACATAGGCTCCTACAACGGCAACATAGAAAAAGAAAAATCTATTTCTCTGAACATGAAGACAATAATCAGTATTGAGAGTTCTTATGCATAAAATTTTAAAAGGCACAGGAGATTAAAATTTTGCATAGTTGGTAAAAATAAAGGATTGTGAGAATTTTACAATCACTGTTCAACTCATTGAGTGAAAAGTAATTGAAATTATATTTAAAAAAAGCAAAATGAGTGACATTCCCCAGGTAAAATGATGACACGTGATATCAGCCATACATAGCCTACTTGAATCAATATACAAAATTGTCATTAATATTGTTGTGCAGCAAAATTTGTGTGGATTAAATGTTATTCAATCATTCATAATATTAATGTACAATGTATTTATAGAAACTCGAATAATTTGACTCATATGTCAAACAACAATACAAGTAACTAGAAACATTAACAAGTGCTTTAAACTCAAAAGTTTTCGCTGTTGCGTTGTTGTTTTAAGTCCAACTCAAGATTCGTTCACTTTTATGGAAGGGTGTCAAGTTTGACCTACTGTAAATTCCTAAATAAAAGTGATGAATTAATAGTATCCTCATAATTTTGCGAATGGATACCCTCATGGATCTTAAATCCTTGCCTGTATTTGATCTTGCAGTTTTGTTCTCAATGGAAGTATTATTTGATCGTGAATCTTATATCTATGATTCTGAATTATTCATCTATAAGTTATACATGTATATATATTTAGACCAGTTATTGTTACAGTCTATAAGAAACTTGATTAAGAATGCAAAATATGATTTCCTGGAATCGAGAACTCGCAATTTTAAGTTCTTGTAATTTAATAGAAAATGACATTTTCGTGGAATTAAGTACTCACGAAAAATAAGAGGAAGGAATCTACAGTATATATGTTCCGTACTTATAATTATCGTCATCGAGCAGTGAGGGCTCTGTAATGTGCTGACACCTACATGTACTGTGTCATACTACTACTTACTATCTCATATCCAAAGGATAAAGGAAAGCCAATGGCAGCATGGCCTAAAAATGGTTTGAACTTACAACTCCACAATCAGGTGAACACCATACTTGCCAATTAAGTCTCCCCACAACTAGGGATTGAGACTCCCTATTTTTCAAGTAAAATTTTGATAATGTTTAAGTATGAAAAATGTATGTCAGACCCCCAAGAAAAATTTTAATTTTCCTATCTATTTTTAGTAAAATTTAGTCTCCCCCATAAGATTGAAAAGTCTCCACCATGAAAATTTTTCAAGGTTGTCAAGTCTGGAACACAGTACTGAGCCAGGGTGGCCCAAAACTCTAAGGTAGGGGCCTACTTGACTGATGATTTGGACAGGATGTAGCCTGCAATAAGTGTAAGGTGAAAATACTAGTTGACATGTAATTTCTTTATAACGTTCATCTTACTCTTGTACATCATGCTCTGAATGGACAAATCAATGTTTTGGTTTTTTCTTAATTATTTTTTGTAAGAGATTTTGTTTTAGACATTCAAAACTTTTTATATAAATTGTCATTTATCAGAATATTTGAAATAATTCATTTTCGAAACTCTAATAGATGGGTTTCCAAAAGCATTATTTTCCAGGGGTTATTCTCCTTTGACGGCCATATTGTGTGTCAGCACGGAAACTTTTCTTTTTAAAGAAACCATATCAGTTTATTAGTCCACACAGTAATAGTGAAAAAAAAACCATCAAAATTAGTTGTTTAGATCAGAGACATATATACGTCTCTGTTTAGATTAATGGAGCCTGAAATTAATATTAAAACCCCAATCATTTTGTTTAACTATTTAAACCTATAATTACTGAAGAACCTGTAAACAAGATTGTTTATAAGTCCTACATTAATTTGGCTGATTTATGCAGGAAATATACAAGCTGCTGAAAAAATATGCTAATGAAAACCTATCTAACAAATACATTTGTACTTGGTAAAATACTTAAAAGAAGCTAAATTAGGTATTTTTGTAATATTTTTAGATCTCGTATTTCTCTGAAACTAGGTGATCTGCATAAAAACGATTGATACGGAATCATAATGCTAGTTCCCGATTACAGTTTTGGAGTTTACATAGCACATCCGGGATCTTCCAGTGACGCCATTTCTTTTCATACGTTGACGAACGAATTAGACAAGCAGGGTTGACACGCTGAAGTTATCAAAATATGGGAAGAAAGAAGAAAAAGCAGTTGAAACCATGGTGTTGGTATCCTTGACAAAAAATTACGTCTATCCCTCTGCACATTGTTTGGTAGAATTTTACAAAAATCATGCTTCGAATATTGATTATTTACTTTGTAAAAAAACAAAGTCGAGTGACTGAATCGTCAACTTGTCGTTTTAGGATTTTGTATTTTTCATAAATGTAATAAAAACGGCATTTAATCGATTGATTTGTCGAACATACTTTTAAGCCTACGAATTTGTAATTTCCGGTTTGATTTGTTTCCAAGAAATTCATGATGAATGTAGACTCGGGTTTTAGTTCAGTCTTCAATCATGTTCAGAATGAAAGTATAGGCTATAGGTCAGCACTTGATCACTGGTTAGTGACCATCATCCTCTCAGTGACAGCCACAATCACAATTCCTTAGTTGTTATAACTTAACAATATGCCTGTGAGAGGGACATTATCACTAACCAAAATGAAATGTCTGGACGCACAATAATTACAAATAAATTTTAGCTATGTAAGTATAACATTCAGGGTTTCCTCTGGATTTTGAATTTATCGGCCAATTTTTTGGCCAA
>JACSZP010022163.1:8528-22494 GCA_016161895.1 Pinna nobilis
GGGGAATTTGAAATTTTACATCTTGCACAAAATAAACAGTAATCCACACAGCATATATAAAACTAAAAATATAGCAACAGGAACCCCATCAACAACCGCAGATGAGCTCTGATGCGCCGAATGTACAAATAAATATTTACGTAGCCCCAGAATTGAAAGAGAAGTATGCCAACAAACCACGTATCTATGTTCGGAGGAGCGGACGGACGAAAGACCGGGCTAATGGTAGCAGTAAATTAATATACATCGAAATTTGACACGGGAGTATACAAATCATACGGAAGGTATATACTCATACTGGATGGAAATCTTACCCTGCATAGATACGAGTCCTCTCCCCAAATCAGCTGACATTGTTCATCTGGACTGTATACTTGGCCTGGTAGCCGCGAGGAGTCAACTACACTTTGGTCGTTAAAAGTCTCCGTTAAACAAGTGTAACCCTCCCTTGATATAAAGAAAAACATGTAAAAATATTACATTCAAATGCATCCAGTTAATATTTTCATTTTTTGTAAGTAAAAAATAATTCTATACAGTTTTACCATAAAACTTAAGAGGTACTGCACATGCATATTTTTATGCTTTGTTTCAAATTGAATAATGTTTTTGCATATTTAAGGTCATGAATTTGAAAAAATCTTTCCATATATATACGATCAAATCCGCGTACATTGAAACCAAAGGGGGGGGGAGGGGGTAATTTTTCGTTCAAATAGACAGGGTTTTCAAATAACTGGGTTAAAATAGTACTTTAGATAGGAAAATAAAAAATCATTTCAAAGTAAGTGGACTTTCAATACAGGTATATCAGGGTTCAATATCAAACGATTCTACTATATATATATACTAGTATGTACCTTGTATTAACTATGAATAACGACAGACGATTTATTTGGCAAGGTATAATTGGCTAAAACTGCAAGATTTAACTATTCAAGAGATATCACTCAGTCACTTTTTGGCTAGAAATGATATTCTGTACGATATAAACACATATGTATCACATCCGTATACATACCTAAGAAGTGTGGAAATGGATTTCTTGAAATAATTCAAGGTACATGAGGAGAAATGCCATTGATTCAGTCTCTGTTGATTTGTTTGAGCTGTACCAATGCCATGAGATGACATTATGTAGTGGTTTGTAGAGTTACAAGTATTGTTCTCGCCATCATGGAAAGCTCCCAGGCTGTAATGAATATGTAAAGCAATTCCAGTATAATAAGATTATGTACTTGCAAGTGTAAAAAAGTTGACTGTAGAAGATACTAAGGGGGGGATCAATAAATCAAAAATCCAAAGGCAGACGAAATCATGGCCAAACAAAAAAGAGACAACACAAACAGCTATCAACACAACAAGGCACGAAAAATAAGTAACACGAACCCCCACCATAAACCAGGGTTGGGTTCAGGTGCTCCGGAAGGGTAAGCAACTACTGCTCCGCGCGCGGCACCCGCCGTGTCACAAATTTTCGAATACAAGAATGGCACAATCGGTGATGCTCATAAACGAGATAATTGGAGGTCGCGATTAGGTATGCGACAAGGGGAATTCATTTAGTGTGTTATTCCGTGAAGAAGATATCTAATAAGTGATGCTGGGTTGGGAACTTACTTACACTTCAGAGCACCTGCACTCACCCCGTGTTTTTAAGGGGGTTCATGTCACTGAATCTTGATTTTATGAATTATTGTTTGGGGTACCATTTGTAGTACTGTTTCTCTTTGTGTTTTGGCAATAGTTTGATTCATGTTTTTAATGCCTCCTGCTATATTGTCCGTGTTGGCAGTTTATTTCAAACCAAAGGAGTAAAGTATTTCAGTGATTTTGATTTATTTGATTGATTGATTGATTGATTAAAAATTGATTAGTAATCATTTCAACAAACATTAAATTGACAAACACTCAGGCATGAGATTCGACCGTATCTGGCTGTGAATTAGTTTGTGGGTCTTAAGTATCGTATTACAGAAAACATTGGCATGAAAATACTAGACTGTACCTTATACAGATGTTACGCCGCCGTGGCCGAGAGGTTAGAGTGTTCGACTTCGAATCGAAGGGTCCGGGGTTCGAATCCGCGCAGCGCCACGCTGCAGTTGGTCGTCCCTGTCTTTCGGATAAGACAGTCAAAACCGAGGTCCAGTGTCACAGTAGGTGTTGGCACGTTAAATAACCCTCCCTGCTCTACGGCCATAAGTGCCGAGCATAGGCAAATTTTCTCGCCCTTCACCGACACACGTGACGTCTCCATAAACGTGACAGATTCTTGAGTGGGACGTTAAACAACAATACAACCAACCAACAAAATATCATATCATCAAATCAAGAATACCATGGAAGACCTAAAAACTATCTGCCATCAGATTCAAGATGGCAATAGCTGATGACGGTGCTTACTTACCACGTGAACTTTTGGTACGTTTACAAAATACTTTCAAAAGTATTTAAAAAGTATACTTAAATGGAGTTCAAATGTTTAAATGAATCATTTTATACTTAATCAAGGTGTAAAGAACTATGAGAATTACAAAAAAAAAAAAAACTCAGCATGAAAGATAATAACCTGTGGCCAATTTCGTGTGTTGCAGTGCCGACGTTCTGAAATCCGCCGTGGTCTTCTACAACTGACACACTGTCACCGCCATTTCTACACATGGAACCAATGTATGCAAGACCTTGAATTGAGTGGATAAAAATTAGACATTACTCCTGATAAATTTTCTTTTTTCAAGTAAGCATAAGAACAAACAACATATATTGAAACCAAGGGGATTTTTTTTCTCTCAGATGAACAAGGTGTTAAAAATAAATGGTTTGATATAGTAATCAAGTGATTTAGCCAGGGAATGACAATTATTTCAAAGCAGAATTCAAATATTTCTGGGTTTAATATAAGTGGGTTCCACATGGGTGGGTTAATAAAATTCTGAAACCAATCATTAGGGCTAGATTTAAGAAGCTGACACGAAACTAATAATAAAGGTGGAATATAGTAAGTGGAGATTGTTTACAGTTGACAGCAAAGAAAAGAAAAAAGGTGCAGTAGAAGAAAATGAAAATGAAACAGAGGTAGTGAGAATGCATAAAGAAATTCAGTCAGTAAAGGAATGAAATACATAAAAATATCTCACCAGCAGTATAAAATGCCTTTTCTTCACCAGTCCTTGTGTATAGATCGTATCTAGAATTAATAAACCAAAGCCGAACTGTCATTTTGATTTTTAGGATTTCTTATCCAGTAATTAATTACTATCAAGCCTACCTATCCCGCTGATGCGATTTCATATATTTGTGCTTTATCTAAAAGTGGCGCATCACAACACAGATTGATTCAATTTAATGTCGACCAGATGCAGTATCTGAAGCATACATTAAAGTCAGAGATGAAACATTGGGGTAAATTTGGCCATAGTATCACGTGTACTTTGTCCAGAACTGCACGGAAATCTGCTTAATTAGATTTAGACATTGTGGTGAGGGGACTTCGGGAATACCGCACAGGCTTGACAACTTTGTCGAGATGACCTTATACTTACATTTTATCATAATGATAAGTAAGAAATGAAAAGACATTGTTACTATCGAATATGTATAAAGGAATTCCTTACTAGTGTCTTTTAATATACATGTACCAAAATACATCGTAAAATCTTAATTCTTTTTCTGGGGTACATTAATTTTACAATGCTTTGTTTTGATGGGATAAATATGATTATTTCATTTTTAAGTGTTATGACATATAAGAATTAAATCTCACCCTGTGAATAAGATGGCATGATCATGTGGTGGGAGGAAGACAGAAGAGCCAACCCAGTTCTTGAAGTCTTTTAGTGCGTTGTCTGCGTCCAATATATCTTTTGTCGTGCCGGGTTCTTTTCTGAGTTCGGTCCATGGATAAGCATTTACTCTCTACAATCATCGAATAGACAGATTTATGTCATGTTAAATATTTACTATTAAAATGTTTCCTTCGACTTTTACAATTTCTAGAAACAAAATTCGATTATTTGAGCAATGGGAACCTAAAATTGTATTGGAAAAAAGTTACCTGTATTTTCTTTATCAAAATCATGTCAATTTTAAGAAATACAAAGTAACATTATCAGTCAATCTCTTAAAAACAGGTTTTCTCGTCATTTTATCAAAAATAAAACCCACATGTAATTTGAAATGCATGAGAACACATTTTTTTGCGGCACATTATACCTTTTCTATCAAGAAGCGGTTACTTGAACTTAATCTAAAATACGGCGGTTTATGATTTGCATTCTAAATCGGACTGAATTACGCCAATCTATATGTCTCGTGCTATTTAGATAAAAAAAAAAGTCGGGTAGATTTTGAATTTGATTTCTTACCTTCACTATTTTGATATACATTAACATTTATTTTAAAAGTTAACGATAACGGATATCGATCGATTTCATAACTCCTGTGAGGAATACAAGATACATATTGGGCTGATACGGAACCCCGGATACACCAGAGGTGGGATCAGGTGCTTGTAAGGAAAGATGCAACTTACGTCAGCAACAATGAAACCAACAACTTTGACTTTGATGTTGACCCCGCTCTCCTCGATACCTTGGTACCTGACACTGATCTGTAAAAACAGTAATCGTTAAGCTCTAAAATGAGAGGAGGATTATTTGTGATAGACAGACAGACAAGATAGATAGATTGATACACAGACAGACAGAATGATAGATTGAGAAAGATTAATAGAAGTACATAAATATATTGACAAACAGACAGGCAGACAGATGGATGGATAGAAAGCTACCGAAAGAGAAAGATTTTTTGTCATGTAAGAGAGTAAGGCATACATACAGACGAACTGATGCAAAGCCAGAGAGAGAGAGAGAGAGAGGAGAGAGAGAGAGAGAGAGAGAGAGGGGGGTGGGCGGATTAACTGGACACACAGATAAAATAAACTTATGTAGAAATAGACAGATTTTTTTCAGGCAAGTAGTAACTTCCAGTCTCGATATAATTGTTTCTTACCTCGTTTATAAACTGAGAGAAGTATAATCTAAGGTTATCCTTTGTGTTTTGGTCCCGTATGTATGTCGTATTACCCACAGACTTGCTATACCATCTGCAAGTAGAAATGTAATCACCCATGACCCTCTGTCTATTTCTAAATACATTTTAAAAATTAAATTAGCAACATTGGTCACTTCAGTCTTGTGATCGTTGTATTGAATCTCCAAATTATACGCCTTTAAGAATATGGCGATGATATAAATATTAGAGGGTGTTTTTTCCCCTTAAATCTGTACAATTCATTCTAAAGCACCATTTAGAGTAATTAAAAATTGTAAAACAAAACTACAGAGAGAAGTAGTTTAGAACATGATTGTCCTTTAAAGGTCACATTTGAATATGTACACTTTGAAAGGGAGTAAGAGTCGAAAGAAATTCCAAGAAACTGGAAGAGGTTTTTTGCTTGCGCATGATTTTGACGTAAATATAGGTGAAACGACGGGTGCCGTGCGTGGAGCAGGGGTTGATTACCAAATTTTTTTTACCAAAAATGGTTTTCCACCTTTCCGTGGATTTTTTTAAAATAAGGAATGCCCCTTGGTATCTTCTACTTCTGCTTTTTTAATCCCTTCATCGTCATTCGTCGATTTAGTAACTCCGTAGCTGATACTTACAATATCAAGTAGTAAGTAATATAAAATATTTAGCCCGTCAAATGATGAATTTTAAACCCTGAAGCGTTTTAAATTGACCTAGTGGTCTTTCACGTCCACAGCTGGATATGTATGTCACCTGACCTGTATGTCAGTGATCCTAGTGTTCAATTCTGGAGGACTCATGTTCTAAACATATGCTTCCTGTAGCCCCGGGCAACGCAGAGTCACAAGAACAAGAGTCAATTGAATATTGTACAGTCATATCATACATTTGAAATATGTCGATTTATATACATTGGAAGAATTCTATTCACACCTTCATACCATTTAATTTGTTTTGAACAATGGTTTGCTAATTGCCTGGATCACAATAAGATATTTCACTCGCCAGCAACATTAGCCAGCAACTGCTATATAGTCAAATTTCGTACATTTTATGGAAAAAATTATGGATTTTTGTATTACCATATATAAAATGGGTGAAATAGAAGATACCAAGGGGTTTTCCATATAGAATAAGTCAACGACAGACAAAATCGTGGCCAAAACAAAAAGGAGACAAAATTACAAACAGAAATACACAAAAACTCTTATAACTAAAAATAGTGTAACACAAACCCACTTAAAAACCAGGGGTGAGTTCAGGTGCTCCGGAAGTGTAAGCAACTCCTGCTCCGCGCGTGGCACCCGTCGTGTCACACATTTTCGAATACAAGGATAAGTCACAATCGGTGATGATCATAAACGAAAAAAGAGGGGATATAACTCCGAAGAGATTTAGTGAAATAATAAAATAAAATATATTGGTCTTGTAACGTGATTCTAAATGTTTAAAAACTTAAAACGGCAATCCTTTATTTGGTGTTAAATGAAATTCTATTCAAATCTACACTACCTATCAAAAAATGAGTGAAAGATATACAAAGTTTTTCAGCAATCATGAAAAGTATGGATGTTTAATGGATAAAATTAAATGGTTATATGTATATGTCTTACATGATAAAACTGATAAGCTAAAAGATTAAGTAAAATCTATTGATTTGTATTGATAAAATTGAGTCAGACATGAAGAAAGAATGCTGCAATAGATTTTATGAAATGCATCAGCGATATATCATGTTTAAATATTTGATATTTTCAATCAAAGGTAGAAAAAATATCCAGGAATGAAATTGATTTCCCATCAATCAAGACTCGAGTAGATGAAGTTTAATAGATGGCTATCAATAATGTACCAAGATTTGCCTGGGGAAGCCACCGACCTTAAGACGATCAGTTCACCGCGTTGCCGCGGCGGTTATGTAAAATCCCATGCAAACTTTGTGATTCGAGCCTTTTATCTTGTTTGAAGAAAACCCGGTACAACGTCACGAGTCGCGACCATCCAACGAGGTGGGAACGGGTGCCCAGGAGGAGCAAGCATCCGCTGTCGACCGGTCACACCCGCCATGAGCCCTATATCTTGATTAGGTATGCGGAGAGATTTGTAATCAAAATCAGTGTGTAATGAACAATCTAATAACCGGTGTGAAACAGGGTTAGGGTCTTATCCGGTGGACATGGATAACCGACTGCAGCGAAGCGTAGATTCAAACCCACGACCTCCTAATCAGATGGAGAACCCGCTAATCACTGAACCATGTCTTGTATCGGGCACCCGACTGTGAAGCCAAGACAATGCAAAATAACAAGTCTCTCCTCTTCACTCTCATGTACCAACACCTTATGTAACACGGGATCTCAGTTTTTACTGTTTCATCTGAAGGACAGGGACGTTCAGCCGCAGCGTAGTGTTGCACGGATTCGAACCCCGCACCCTTCGTTTCGAAGTCGAACATGCTAACCACGCAGTCCCAGAAAATAAATAAACAACATGAATTCATTCACTTACTCGTTATATATACTGTAATCAATGACCACTAAGACATCGATGATGTAGGGCTTCTGTATGGAAACCTGCCTCCTGTTTCTTTTGGTTGAACCTTTGGCCATTTTACTCCTGACCTGTTTCTTTATATTTGCTGAAAAATCATATTCAACTGACATATATAACATGAAATTTTGAAATAAATTACTGAATAAAAACTGAATGAGAAGATTTCTCTTTCCAGGGAATAAACAGATCCTGAATTGACGGGCGTGTGTAATACAAATCAAAATTATTTCAAGAATTATTATTATTATTTATGTTTTTTTCAGTTATTATTATTATTATTATCATCATCATCATTAAAATTATTATCATTATTATTATTATTATTATTGTTACATTACCATTATTATTATTATTATTGTTACATTAACATTATTATTATTATTACTATTATTATTATTATTATTATTATTGTTACATTACCATTATTATTATTATTATTATTGTTACATTACCATCATTATTATTATTATTATTATTATTATTATTATTATTATTATCATTATCTTTATTGGTCATCATTATACCTCTTATTTTAATTACTGGTATTTAATTTATTTGCAATAGAGAGTATGATCAAATGATAATTTTTTAAGAACTTAAATATGGCATCGGTAGAGTTAGTGATAAGATACTGCATTTACAAATACTTATATCATCAGAAAGAATCACGTTAACATATATATCAGTGGTATACATTTATACTACAAAACCATAAACCATATCAAATACCATGAGAGCATAAAGGTATGAAAATAAAAACATCCTTTGTCTCACCTGGTTAAAAAAATCATCTCTTATCTTACCTAATTTGAAAAAGAAATTACCTAATTCATGACTAAATTTATGTAACCCTTCCACAAATAAATGTCATTATCTAACACCTTGGACCAGAAGTTCATAACTCCATATTAAATAATTATTTATCCCGATCTTGTCAGCTTGTGACTTGATTAGCCGGACTAACATTCATTATGTACATTATTAATTTGGATGGCCTGATGATATCTTTAACATTATCACGTTTCTGTACTAATGCCTTCATATAAATAACTCACGCAGTTTATATAAATTGTGAGCCTCTCTTTCTCTTTTTCTGCGCTGATTAAGTCTGTCTAGATACCAAGATCTTTGTCTTGAAATCACTTATTTGGCCAGATATAAATGATACTGTTAAAATTAAAAACAAAAATCCGATATCTGATTTCATAAAATGACCGACACTCAAGTAAATGTACTTCCGGAACGTTCTACAGAAGAGTTGGTCTATAACGAATCGGCATAAAGCAAAATCAGTGCTATAACAAAGAGGAATAAAACCCCTATAAGAATTGCTGTTTATCTACTTTGTAGTAAATTCTGATGCTTAAAACGAATGATGCCCATATCGAAGTCATAAGTCATTCCCCTTTGACTTCGTTATAGACCAACTCCACTGATTCAATTGCTACATTGGTATCGGGTATATGTTGCAATGGCGACGCTCTACATTGAAATGTGATTATTAGAGGACATTCGAAGTAAAGTTTTCAAACCAAAACGCGATTATAGTTCTTTGTTTATCAACTGATTCACTCTTTATACCAAGAAACAAGAAAGTTATAATAGATACTTTGGTTACATTTTCAGTTTTTCAACATCTGTCGCGTTATGATTTGGGTCTATAATTCAAGGGATTTAGATACATAATATAAAACATCTGACCCCATGATACTTTAAAGAAAATTAACAAAACACATACAGTCTAATCGTCCATGGGAAGGAGCAAAAGGGTAAGAAATGACAGGTAGTCTCTTAATGCAGGTGATATATTTATATTTAGGAAAAAGCCGTTTTGAAAACTATACATTAATGTCACATAAGACTGGCAGTCCTTTAATTCAGTGTGTCTCCAAGGGAGGTTAGACTGTATTATTAAATTAAATAAATTAATTTTTTATAAAGTTTCCCATAAAATGTGACATTAGTTCATACATACGCAATGTTCTGTAGTCGTGTGTTGGGTTACTGGAATGGTTCATTTCCTCTGCTCTGAATGGCTGGTTGCTGGAATGATCCGTTGTCAAGGAATACTCTTTTCCGGAGTGTACAACTGTACCCATCTGAATAAGTATTTTACATAGTGAAGTTATTTTTTCATCACTTGTCATATGAATGTTTAAGTTGTGAATTCATTTCAACGTAAATAACTTAACATTCTAAAGAATTCTTGATGCTGAAAACAAAGCCAAGGGCAAGCATGTAATGCTCATACAGTAATATGCTTGTTACTGAAACACTGACGGTCGTTGGTCTATTCGAATGTAGTTGAAGATTGAAAATTGATTGAAATAAAAATTATATTTAAGTCAGTCATAAGACTGTTGAATCAGTCTAAGCCCTTTTTGTTCTGAGCAATATACGATTTGTTATGTACTTTCGGTATGTAAACGTGAAATAAGGATCACACTGTCTAGAATAGAGACTTTAAAAAACCAAAATAGTACAAAAATACGTTCTGCAATACAGGAGCGATTTGCATAGGAAGCCGGTTGGTAGAACCTCGATTTTGACATTTTTCATGGTATGAGAATACAGGATTAATATAATTTCCCGATTATATTTCTTTAAATCAAAATTCAAACACTCATTATTGTGAAACCTCGCCATCTATACCATCGAAGTGATTGGCTCCAACCAATCTGATCATTCAACTGCTTTATTTTTGTAAGGGCAGCAAGCCTAAGGAAATAAATACAAACTGAGTTTTAATTGTATTTCAGGTAAGAGGGTACTTTGACGGCACGAAGTTTCTCATACGTGCATTACTATCAACTTACCATGTGCACTTCTGATTGTCCATTTATATTCCTTTTGCATCTCAGGAGTACAAATGTATCCACCGTGCTTGGGTCGACGTAGCGCTGCGCCGTCTGTAGTATCAAGAAAAATAATCGTAGTTAGCATATAAGGGAGATAACTGTGAAGTGTAAACACCTTAGACATAAGGAGACTACGAATACGTTAGAACAATAATATTTTCATGAAAAACAATCAACACACTGTAGGTTAAAAAATATTCTCCCGCCTGACCCTATGTAGCTTATACAAGATCAGTGTAATTTGTTTTAAGAGACCGTTCAAGGGAATGAGCAAAAAGGGTCACAAATGATAGGTGGTTTCTTAATTCAGGTTATTCATAAAGGAAAAAAAGTCATTTTGGGAGCCACTCATTTAGGTCGCATTAGACAGGCGATCCCTTAATTCAATGGATCACGAAGGCAGATTAGACTGTTTTGTCGTTCATTCACTTCATAAAAACCAAGGGACCAAAACTTAATTAACCTAGCGTGAGTAAACTACTTTTCTCCATAAAGATACTTGGAGGACATTGGTTTATACCGGAAACATATATTTTCACCCCACAGGTGCGTGTCGAATGAAAATAGTAAAATGACAAATAACATTTTGCTCTTGTTTCTGCATTATATCAAATTTTACCTATCACCTGTGTTGAACATACATTTGCTGAAACCCTACTGTGTTTAAACATGATTAACTCTCATCTGTGCAAAATAAAAGCATATGCAATTCAAACAAATTATTAAAAAGTCCTCCATATTATTCAAAAATGCTATCGTGCATATTTTAGGTTTGCATGTTTCATTAATAGCACCCATATCTCCATAAACCAGCAAAATTTCCCCTTATATAGTGGTGTTTGGCAATAAGAGGTCTGTTTGTAAACCAATAACACCATTCTATGACCAGGAGTTCTTCGCATACAGGCGCTGGCTAAAGCAAGTTTTAATTAAGTCAAACATATAAACAAGGATGTCTGGTCATTACTGATTTAAAACAGTTAAAAATGAAAAATGGGTTTATCATTTACAATGTTAAAGAGAATATTTACTAACAACCTATAAGTACGCAATGAAAAGAAACTCCAAGGGCATCACGTGACTTATTTTGCAGTGGATTAGAATTGTCTGTGCCTTTCTTGTTTTCCAAGCAAAGAAACTAGTTCAAGTTAATGTTTTGCATGTCCCTTTGCTTGTTTTTATTTTTATTTGTCTCCATTCTAATTCTCCCTAGACTTTGTTATAGTTTCGCATGCGTTTCTGTGGTTGTCCTTGATTTTGAGCCGGGAATATCAATTATACATTCCACTTGTTTTGATGTCTTGTTGTTGTTGTATTATTGCTTAACGTCCCACTCAAGAATATTTCACTCATATGGAGGCATTACCGTGTGCCTTTGGAGGCGACAAATTTTGCCTATGTTCGGTACTTACGGTCGTAGAGCAGGGAGGGTTCATGAACGTGCCAACACCTACCGTGACACGGGACCCCGGTTTTACTGTCTCACCCGAAAGACAGGGACTGCCAACCGCGGAGTGGCGCTGCGCGGTTCGAACCCCGGACCCGTAACAGAAAAATGTGTAATCCGGACTGGGCACCATAAAATTTGAGAATATATTAAAGTCTGAGAATTTTTTTCACCTTCAAGCTTTCAGCCAATCAGAATTCAGTGTTTCTTTTAGTTCAGAGAATTCTCAG
The DNA here is from genome assembly GCA_016161895.1 of Pinna nobilis. NCBI lineage: Eukaryota > Metazoa > Mollusca > Bivalvia > Pterioida > Pinnidae > Pinna > Pinna nobilis. The sequence continues at coordinate 20,651 of JACSZP010022163.1, forward strand.
GCTTAAGTAAATTCTTAAGTTTTATGATGCCAGATCCAGAGCAGAGTCGAAAATTTGAGAACGATTTGTGTATTGTTCTGTGTACCATTTTTGAAATCATCATATTTTATCATCGGGTCTACAACTTTGCGAAAATAAGTCTACACTCACAGTTTCTTTGATTGTTTAAATAATAACTTTTCCAGTCATATAAAGGTTCATGTACTTAATCTTGCATGACAATAATTTCATTTTCGTATACACGCCTGTCAACAAATGTGTTATCCTATAGGATAAGAAGATTTATTGCACAGTCAAAGATATATCTATACATTTGTATATTTACGAAATATACAGAATTAGTTATTTTGTAACATTTTGACGTAATTATGCCATATTTTTTCTTTCTCGTTTTATGACAATGTTTTGACATCCTCATATTTCAGAATCCCTCCATTTCACGAAAGATCCCGCAGAAATGCGGCAGATCGACACAAGACATCGGAAATGGCCATTACAATTTGTTACGTGAACTCTTTGGCGACGGAGTGTACATAAGGTCGGTGACATCTTCACCTTATCAATTAGGTCGTTCCTTGTGGATTTCTTTTAAAAAATAAAAACAAGAAAACAAGCAATAACTGTCAGAGAAACGTGATGGCATTACACGTTAAACACAAGATCAACTGTGAGCTATTTCCGGTTAGTCATTTCTTAGCACTTACAATGGCTTTGTTCTCTGATATGTTCTTTTTTATATCATTTTTAATCTAACATAAGATTAAAATGTCAAAATTTAACAGTAAAATATATGTAAAGTGTATGTTAAATTTATGCTATTATGAAATTTCAACATATGTAACTTTTTTGTAAAATGTATGTAATAGGAGGGAAATAGAAGATATCTAGGAGCATTCAAATTTCAATAAATCAACGACGGACAATACCGTGGCCAAAACAAAATATATGAATGGTAGTTGGCCTCTGCATCATAAAATCCACATAATCTGTCAAAACTGGTTAAATATGCTCTTTGTGATTTGAGACGAAACACGTTTGTGGTATATTCAATTTGAAAAGTCATATAAAAGTGAGTATCCGTAGTTTTCTTTAACATTTAACGATACATATATCATGAAATGTTTGAAATATGTTTGGTTGGATTTCAACAATACATATACATGTACATTTGGACAGTCTGTTGTGTAGCTCAAATACAAAGTCGTCATCGTACCGGCAGTATTTCCATGTGAATGACAAATGGTATCCTACATTTCTTTGTCTAGAATCACTCTTTTTACGAATAACAGAACAAACCTAAACAAACAAACAACTTCGGATACCTATGCCCTGCAAGATTCGCAAATACACAAAAAATCACCATCTTTTGAACGAATACCGATTATCATTTAAAACACACAAGTTCTAAAAATACGACAAATTGGGAATGTTTCAGGTCTCAAAGTTAAAAACAGGACAATTGAAAAATCACAAAAAAGCAGAACCTTCGTAAGCATTCAACACCAGTTTTAAGTGTTACTCGGGAATTTGTTAGATTAGTAAAATATCAAGCTCGTAGAAACAGCCAAGAGTTTCTTTCAGACAGAACTGATGAACTGGAGACAATGTATTACCCTTTTATTAGAATTCAAAAATTGATAATAACTAAATCTAAGGATTGTTGATATAGTATGAGTCCACTTGCTTTACTGTTTGACGTCACTGACACTGGACAGTATGATAGTCATTGGACGTGTCAGTATACACATGTCACCAGTAAAAACTGTTCTGTCACTGACAAATATAGGTCAAATGACCATCATTACGACTGTTATACACTACCTTGACCTGGTGCATACCGCCCA
>JACSZP010022166.1:0-12962 GCA_016161895.1 Pinna nobilis
TAATTCTGTTTCATGTCCTTTTCGTACTTTCGATTGGTCCAATTTAAATTGATTTGATAAAACTAAGAAATAATTTAACACGCAAGGGCAACATATATTTCTTCTCTTCTCATATAATAATTTAGTGGTCAGTCCGCAGTCTGATTTTATAACCCCATTTTATCACTCTTTGTTTTAAAAATAAATGCTGACCAGTACGTCCGGCGTCTGTATCGCCACTAAATCAAAGTGGGATGGGATTAGAGAAGCACATAATGCTAATTATTTATTCATGAAGTTACGGTCGTAAATAAAGATATATCTAACACGTATTTCTGTGTCATGAATCTACCATAAAACAAGAATTCTGAAATAAACAATTAGGCTTTTTTGATTGTGGTAAATTAATGCGTACACAGATTCGTTTTATCTACAAATCACCTTGATTATTTTCATAAAAGGGGGAAGAAGAAAATACCAAGGGTCATTCACATTCAACAAAATCAAGGACAGACAATACCGTGGCTTACACAAAAAAGGGGGAGACATCACTACAAACAGCAATAACACAATTATACTTTTAACTAAAGAAAGGAGTAACACGAACTCCACTAAAAACCGGGGATGAGTGCAGGTGCTCCGGAAGGGTAAGCAACTCCTGCTCCACGCGTGGCACACGGATAAGTATAAAATTGGGATATATACAAAAATCTGAACACTTTTGTCGCTTCTCTTTCTGTAGACAGTGTAGCAATGATAAGAACTTTAAATTCCAATCAAATGAGAAGAAATAAGAGACTAATCAATGCAGTTACCTGGCAGTAACAAAGGCCGATACTATTGGGAAAAAATATATAAATTACACCGATTGATATCCCATAATGCCTTTTAAACTATATATATATTTTAAAAAATTGACACAAATAATAATGATAAAATAAAAAATTCAACTTCAAAAATATCATTGGCATTTACCTGTTCATTTTTTTGCCGCTCTTGTTATTGTTTATGTCATAGAAAACAAATTCACTGAACACGATTATCGCAGTCAACTGATAAAAATCTGGTCTAATGTTTACAATAATATTTATCTGCCTTGTCGAAAGTGTGAGATAAGATTTTTCTATACCTAGAAAAGTTAACCCTTGAAGATATCGTGTCAATTAAGGGGCTTAAACATCATTACTAGTAACTAAGAAGCCAATTATGTACATGTTTGATTATTTACGTGTCGTACCCAAATATTCATTTAAACGTGTATTTTGATTTGCAATTTTCTTGTTTTTTATTCACGAGTTATGTATGTCGTGGGAAAATTCGTGCTGATGTTGGTGCACTAGAATTTCCCTTTAATTTCAGATTTATTTCAAGTTATGTCATGTGAAAAAGGTCTTTCCACATTTCATTGTTTTCTTCTTTGTTATGAATCAAATAATGTGTACATGTATATACTGTAATATATTGGTGTAGGAATCTGAAATTCGACTTATGAATATCTTATATTGAAAATTAAATGCAAAATACTTCTATACATTTTATGTTTTACATTTCAGGAAAGAAGGAGTTAATCCTAAATATAGAACCACACGAGTACATAGGTGTTCTTACTCCGTCAGTGGGCGTGAAAGTTTATATCCACGACCACGACGAAGGCATACAGAGAGGTTCTGAAGCTGTTGTATATCCTGGTTCTCATCTTCATATCAACATACAGAAGGTCAGCCTCCCTTATTTCACTGTATCAAGTAATGTCTATTCTTTCCTTGATTACTTTAAAGATAAAAAGAAAATTCGCTATTTCACACACTTCTCTTTTTTACCAATTATTCTCCAAATTGTAAAGGCATTTAATTTGTTTTTCAATTCCAATAAGCGAAACTATAACATTAAAACGCCATGTCTAGATAATGTAAGAGTTCTGAGTTTTTTTTCCCCTAGAACTGAATATTACGAGTCGTTATTATTAATGCATTTTAGCATATAAAGAGGATTATTATTTTTTCATTATTATTATTTTTATTGTTATTCTTATATATTACCATTATTATTATTATTGTTGTTGTTGTTGTTGTTTTTGTTGTTGTTGTTGTTACTGTTATTATTATTATTATTATTATTATTATTATTATTATTATTATTATTATTATTATTATTATTACTGCATGGACACTTTTTAATTTCTTGTAGCCGTATGAACAATCATAAATTCTGATTTAGCGTGGTTAATTAGACATGACGAATATAGTAAACAAAATAGATCCTTTCACAGACATTGAACATGATTGTAAGTTGATTGGCAGGTCACTGTATGAAATTTCTTTGTCTAAACTGCGAGGTTAAAAGTTTGTATCCAACTATTGAAGAGTGGTTAATCATTTATTATGTTGTACTATTTTAATGTATTTCATATCTATAGTTTGTTTGACACAGTTTGTTTCCGTGGGGTGCCACGTTCGCGATAGGAGTTGCTTACCGTTCCGGAGCACCTGAACACATCCCTGGTTTTAGTGGGGTTTGTGTAACTCTATGTTTGGCATTATACGTCTTGTATGGATTGTTGTTTGTGTTATTGTCTCTTTTTGTTTTTGCCATGGCGTTGTCTGTATTTCGGTTTTTTCATTTTGAATGCCCCTTTGCTACTTCAACTATCCCTCTTTTTACATGCATTTCAGGTAATAAAAACACATAATCAACGTCCGTGCAACGAAGATGACACATACAATCAAGACGTAAGCTGCCTTTGTAATTCGATCCTCTTATCAGTAAAACATTTTGTGTTGCCACACCTTTAAGCGTATTACTTTCACAATGTTGATTATGATATGAAAATATTTTCACAAAGATGTGCTGACAGTTACTTCGTATGGGTCAATAACCAGTCCTATTTGATATAAAAGCTATAGGTTTCAAAATAGAGTGAGGCATTCCAGCCCTAACAATATTTGATAGAGAGGGCAGTTTGCTATGGAACGTTTTCATTGAAAATACTCATGATTAGGGACTTAATAATTTGTGAAGAAATGTAGATTTGCGTCAATCTAAAGGTCAATATAAATAGAGGAATATTGCAATTACGTGCGAAAAGGAATGATGGACAGACCAGTATATCATAGTGACGCAGATATGACAATTTTATTAGCAATGATACTTGTATTATTTATGATGGTGATACTGTTTCATCACAACACCTGCAGTATCAATCTTACTTGATAGAAAGCTTGCACGGTATTAACTTAGGTGCCAAGGTTAGTCGTTGCACTGAAATCAGGAAATATAGCCACAAGAAAATCTAATGATAAAAAAGATGGAGATGATGTGGAGAATACAACAATGATAGAAATAATGATAATTGGCCAAAAAAAAAAAAGGGATATACAGATCGCATGATCAAAAAGTCGCCATCAAATATCATAGTAATCAGTAACACAGATGACATTATATACTTTTCCTTTGCTAATATGTCGGAAATTAAATGGGAAAATAACACTTTAAGATGCCCAACAGATAAACAAACTTAAACCGTACACTGCATGATGTTTCTAAAAATATCTGAATGTAACATGGAGCATATACAAATCCTAATTAACAAACTCAAAATTAAAAAAAAATTGAAAAAAAAAATGAATAAACGTTACATTTTGCTCTATTCCAGCAATGTCTTTATCAGTGTTTAGATGAAATGGCACTGAGGTACTGCAGATGTCGGCACTCTTTTGATTCACCCTTCAATCAGAGGTGCAAGGTCAATGTGCAATTTGAATGTAAGTACAATCGCTCGTATTACATCATTCTTATTTATATATTATTGATATATTGTTGTCAGGGGTGTTAGAATACCTGTATATATGTCAGACCGTATAATTAGAATCCAAATTTATGATAGGTTAGGGTTTCTTAAAGCTAGTGATGAGTAGGGTGGCACATTTCTGCCATACTTATACCAGCTATTTAGACTAGTGGAATGAAATGAATACCGAAACATTTACAGGTTGTTATTACGAACATGAAAGGTCTGCAGTGCTTAAAGCACACTCGCTAAACTTGGTTGAACTTTTCTTTAAAATATTCTGATTTCTAGTATAAATACAAAACAGTATATAGATACTCCGGGATGTCAGTATTAAGATAACCAATTCAACCTCGTGGACTAATTTTAGTTACCGGTATTTATTGTTTTCCTTAAAGTAACAAATGTATGAACATGTAATTCAAAATAAAATGTCATTTACCTGTTTAATCAAGATTGTTCAATTCTTGATCATTGATTCAATTTATAGGAGGAAATGTTTCATGATGTTTTCTATTAAGAGAAAAATAGAAATGGACATAGAAAAAGACAAATACATGTATATCGATACTGAAAGCGAGAAAAGAGATAGATGATATTTATTAAGAAAGATTTGACGTACATTAGTACGTATACGTTGTTGTAGAAATGCCCTGCCATACATATTTCCCTTTTACACATGAATATATGCATCTCCTGTGTATTACATAACATTTTTTATTATAGATGTGTGTCTTCGTTCACTTGTCTACCTACAAGAACGGAATCATTTGGATTGTAATTGTCCGACAAAGTGCAGGTAACCTTCTATAAATGCATGCCACGACTTAAAATGCTAAAGAAGATTTATTACATAACTCCTTTTCACAATTTTACAAAGATTTTTTTGGGGTCGTCTTAGTTACGTGTTGGCCTTCTGATCGTGAGGTCTTGGGTCCCAATACGTCGGTTTTGAGATACTTTCCCTTTGTAGAACTCTTCAGCGTGAAGACGTGATTAGCTGGCGAAGTATGCAGGGAGGTGGGACTGTTCTCGTTTGATAACTACGTGTGTATCTGCTTATCAGTATTGTTATCAAGATATACCACATTTCAACGTTATTAAACGAATATATCTAGGTATCTTCACCTACTAGAGGACGAATTTCATTCTTTTGCACCATGAAATAAATGCTTTACGTTTGTGGTAATGCTATACCCTTTGCTAACATGGAAAACGGCCCACCTGCTTAGTTATGCAACGTCCAAATACGCCTCCAAAAGCAGAAGAGCTACAATCTCAAAACTCCCGTATTCGTACTTAGCACTGTCTAGTTCTGTCCTTAATATGAGACAGTAAAAACCAAGTGTCCCTTGCCACAATATCGGTCGGCACGTGAAGGAACCCTCGCTGCTAAATTACCGTAGGTGCCGAGTATATGCCAAAATCCATGGCCCTTCGCTGGCATACGGAGACGTCTTCATACATGTATAAATGATATACATGTACAACAATACAGCCAATCAATTGCAACTGACAAAAGTTTCTCTAACTTATTTTATTCCTATATTCATTTACAGAGAAACTTGTCTGTAAAACCTTCTCAAAGGAAATGACAAGAAAATCTTTAGACACAAGTGAACTTGATGTAGCGGTTCATATATATATAAAAAAAATAAACCAAGGTCATGATTCGAGGCGGTCTTAGTAGCCAGGCGTCTTTTCCTCAAATGCTTTCAGGACAAGTCAGACTTCATTTATTTATTTATTTATTTATTTATGTATTGTGCTTTAACACTTTAAATAGAAGAACTATAACAATGATCCAATTCCTACTCTGAACGTAGAGGAAAGATTAAAAAAATCCCTCAGAATATTTGAACACACTGTGAGAAAACGGTAAGATCTGATGTTTTTGAAAACTTAGCATCTCCTATCCACGTGCATTATTTTGTATGTCATTCCTCTTTTACTTGACTTACAGCTACACCAACCTCATTGCGGAGGCGTCGTCTGCATATTGGCCAAGCAAAGGTCATGTTGTATATTTGCAGAGATCGTTAGCTCAGAAAGGATTGTCACTTAATTCAACTGAAATAAGGTATAAACCAGTTTTTCTTTCCTTCAAACCTATTACACAAAAAGACTTTAAATAACGTTCATCATCATATTTTGTACTAAACCACCGATTCGATGTAATGGTACGTTAAATGAAGTATATATAATAAACTAATAAGATGAAATATAGGTAGACGTTTCTTCACTTGGTGTATTTAGTAATGACCCCAGTGGCACTTCCTACTTATTTTGTTCTTTATTCTAAAATACTCGTTATCGTCAAACATTTATTGTTTTGTTCACGCCTTTTTTTTTATACATTTCAGGTCGTCCTTGTCTTACGTCACGATATCTTCCTATTTCGCAGAGAAGGAGGTTATTAGGGAAACTAAAGACATCACGGTAATTCTTGAAACCATTTTGGCTTCCTCGGCCCAATAGTTAGAGCACTGCGCTTTAAAACTACATTTATCTAGTCTCTCAATTCTACGCAGCGCGGGTTGGAGTTTCGCTGAAACCTAAGTTGTTTGTGTAAGAAAGTTTGTAGGTTAAATTGCAGATGGACTCTCCCCAGGTACAATGATCACTATGCACTCTAATTAAAAACTGTCAACCACCATGCGACTGAAAAATTGCAAAGTGGGGCGAAAAGAAAAATATAGAGACCTAGCCTAAATCTTTCGAGAAACGTTAAACACGCATGTCCCAAGAAACACATACATTGTATTGTAGAGTCAATTTTTCGTTCCAACCCGTAAAGCTTTTTTTTACATACTTGAATATTCATGAATCTCTTTGAGTTTTCCAACTGGTTGAGGGCCGGTCACGTGCAGTTCAATAGATCGTCAATTGCACCGCTTTTACTTGATATTGAACAGTTCATTAAATAAGGATTCACTGAACCAGATACCAGCATTTTGACTTAAAATATCAGGTAAAAGTATAAAGCAATAATGTAAGCAATGCTTGAATTGTCATATGAAATAAATTTCAAAGTGTGTAGACTTTTTTTCCTCTTACGGTTTATTAAATTTTGTAATAAAAAGACATTGATGAATCGCTCTGTCAGTCACACTTTTAAGTAGTTATCACTTTGTCAGCCATTTCTATGCTTCTTGTCGAACACTGTTTTGTTGTGAATATTCAGGAATGTAATAAAACATTTATTGCCTTCGGCCTCGGTCGATATAAATTTTATCACTCCAATATCTTATATTTAACCAAAGATTTTCTTCATATTAAGAAAGATAATTTTGTTTTTATGCTTGCATTTCAGATACTGGCATTTCTCTCTCGGATAGGAGGAATTTCGGCACTTTTGACGGGGGCATCGATAATAACAGTTATTGAAGCAATATGGATGCTTGTTCGATTATGTTGTTTTGGTTGCAAGACGATAACAGTAAGGTGTGTAGATAAATGTATTTCAACAGTTCTAAAAATCAGTTAGAATTGGGGATCACCTGATGCAAATTTGGCAATGCGATTGTATCAGAGTTGATCGGGATGTTACTCTATATTTTTTACATGATCTGTTTGACATGACAGTCTTTTAAACATTTCAGATTGAAAAGTGTTGTTTATGATGCAATAATATGCCCGTCAGATGTGTTGATAAATTTAATCGTTGTAATTCTAAAATCATATCAGAAATGGAGATTGCCTTATAAAAAAGCTGGAATTTTGTTCATGATGTTTCTTATTTTTATTGGTTTGATAAGAGAGGCTATTATTACCATATTCGATTGAAAGTATTTTTGATTTTGGGAATCACTTTGATTTTATATGTTCCGATTTATTGTTAAAGTGCTTTAAATCAAGGTATTATGTAAAGTCTATATCTGAATATTGATTTTTTTCTCATCCGAAATCACCAAGCCCAAAATATTCATTCCGAGTTCAGTTTCACCTCTTAAAATCCTTTACATGTACATGTACATCGTAATACCTGTCTGGTCATGGAAATACTTAAGAGATTCACGAGTATTTTGTCTAAATTAAGATTAACGTACATATTTATAAACTAAGGCCATTATACGTCAGTTCTATTGATTAATCCAAAAGCGTTAGGGTGGGGGTATGGGAAGTTGATTCTAATACCAGTAATCCAATCATCTTTGTAATAATTGAATGAAGTAAGAGGATCAACTCGATACCCTTGTGTTTTACAGGGCTAAAGAGAGGAATGGCATCCAACGACTTACTGATTCAGAGATAACATCCGTAACGTGGCAGGCTTATAAAAACCAACGCCGACTGGAGGTAAAGGAGGAAGAACAGGCCACAAGAAGACGTAATGACTTCGTACATTATGGGTTTAGACGCAGCAGCTGTGGTACAGCATCCAATTTCCCGCCAGTCGCATCGGAGAGTAGGGCGGGAAAACAACGTCTGTACCAACAGCACAATACAAGCGGGGTCCATAGTACCTTGTTTCCGTTCAGCAAAGCTACAGATCAGAGAAGAATTTATAACTGTGTGACAGATCCCAACAAAGGCGATGAGGCAGAATTTCCCATTTTCAATTCATTAATGGAAGAGAGTGTACTGCGCCCGAGATGTTCAACACCAACAAACTCTGAGCATCGCGCTAAGTCTAAAATTCTCCAGTTGGAGGGTGACGCCAAATTTTACCCGGAAAAGGGAAGGATTATCTCCCCTGCTGACGCAATACAACTCTATGGAAAATCGTCCAGCAAATATTTGTACAAAGATTCTAACTACCTTTAGTTGTGTTTTGTTTGTGGTGGCTTTTTTCCCTTAATTAGAGCAATATTGGAACACGCTATGAGCCACTGAGTAACTAGTTGGGACTTCGTCGATAGTGATTTATTTTATGTGTGAATTTGACGTCAATCGCTTAACATATATATCTTATTAGTCGTTATCTCGTGGAAGTTAAAGCATAGTGGCATTTTGTCTAAAAGACAGTCTCAAATAGAAGACCACAACGAATCGATACAGTCCGTCATAAAATTCAGTCTATTTATCATTTTTTCAGATATCGCTCGCAAGGTAGAAATTTTCTGGAAAATGTTATACATATCACGATTCACATAGGCCCTACTCGGTCAATTGAATTAACTTATTTAACAGTGATACACGGTTGTAAATGTTACCGTTAAATTCCATAATGTTTTAGTGTGTCTGTCATTGGAGCCAATGATACAACTGTTTCAGATAGTACAGACGCTGTCTCCATATATTTTCTTTTTATATACTGCATAACTGTATCAGAAATAATAAATGTAAGTGAATATAACTGTGTTTTCAATCACTTGTAAATAAACATAGACAATGTACACTTTCGAATTAATTTATATCAGATGAAAGGTACGATTGCCTCGGGTGGCAATCGCAACAATTTCTCACCGTCTGAATTGTTATGATAATATAGCTTTACAGATTTCACCACATGCCCAATGCAAATTGTCTTGACAATAAATGTTTTACTGCTGGAACTAGAAGAACCCTACCTACAATTTCTATTTTCGTCTCCCTTGGCTTGGTAAATTTTTTTTTACCATAGAAATTTGTTTGCATTGTTAGATAAATGATCATTTATTGTAGAATATGAAATAAAAAGATTGTTTAATAATGTGTTTGTTAATTTATTTCATCAAGTATCCGTTCCATAACACCACGAATTCGAAAATGCCGACAGCAATACAATGTAACAGAGGTACAGTGTACATATGTATAAAATATATAGATACGTGTCCATTGATGAGGTAAAAGATATAATTTTTTTTCATAAGCTTACTTTGCAATTGATTTGCTTTTAAACATTTTTTACGCAACTTCACACAAACCGGTTTGAATGCCCCAAAGCAAACTACACATACCAAATTATGTGAAAGTGAGGCTATATGTTCTGATCGTGACATTGCCAAGCCTGAAGGCTACATGAATATTTTCTTTTGAATAATGCCAAATTTGGCTTTCAAGCTACAACAACTTGTTTTTGATAAATACATGTACATTTTCCTATCAGATATGTGTCTTCTAATCAAACGAGCTTACAATTATCTTAAGGTCTATGGCATTCCATAGAATTCCCCTGTTACAGTATCAATTCTGTTCTCATCTTATATTTCAATAAGATCTCAATAAGATCAACTGTCAATCATGCTTTGGACCCGTCATTGTAAAATTGTGAGTGAATGTGGTGATGTCCTTGGTCGAATGGTAAGAGCTAAGACTCTCACCTCTCGTCACCGCCGGTCCTGTCGAGCCCCCCCCCCTTTCTTTGTACCTACGTTGACCACATGTATTTGAGAAAGTATATACTGTTAGTTTACTTGCGAATGTTTTGTGATATCTTCCTGGGTACATTCAAGTTTGTCACAGGATTCTCGCCTCCACCAATGAAACTAACCATCATCATACGACTGAAGGATTGCCGAATGTTGCGTTTAAAGCGGAAACAAATAAACCAAAGAGTGACGTATATATAGTGTAACAGATGAGAACTCTCTGCTTACTCCTCCATTACACCTGATTCCACCTCTCAATTTTCGGAGATCCGCCATGCGCTGATCTAGAGGGGTGTCAAGGGGGTCCGGACCCTCTGGAATTGACAAAATATATACCGACATTGGTCTATCATACTTAGATTCTCATTTTAATAAGGTAAGATTTTTTCTTACCACAAGTTGGACTCCACCCACCCCGGCAAAAATATTGGATCTGTGCATGGCCGTGCTTAGTCAGGCTTATGTTCTGATTTGTACATTTTCTCGTGGACAAATTATTCTACATCAGTCATGCTATATCAATAAACACGAAACACAATTGATCATGATGTATGTATAAATTCCCAATTCTTCATTTCTAAAAATAATATCCACGCGTAATATCGACTTTCCTTTCTTATATAAGAGAATGTTCATTGATTTTCTCCGTTATGCTCATCTGATTTACTGGAATCATGAGTACACGTGTATTCATAACTTTTCGTATAAAGCCAAAAGTAGTTGAAACTGAATATTGACAAGATCGTGAATACAATGTAAGTTACATGTAGCCATTAGTGACATACATGTACTTCCCTGGTTTATCATACAAATCTTGAGGATGAAAAAGAATAAATTACACCATGGACTATGTTATAAAACAGAAACTGAGATATAGACCTTTGTGGTGAAAATGATGAAAAAAAATCATTTTTCATTTGATAAATTGTTTATTTTAGATTTTTCTATTAATGATCGTTCTGCTGCGGGGTTTGATAAATACAGACTGCCTTTTTCAGAAGTTTTTAAAACTGCAGCAGCATAGATAAGTGTATTTGGACATCTATATTCATTCTTCACACTTTAATCATTTTTTTCTGCGATTTTGAACTATTCTTGTAAATTTAAATTTACAAAAAGAATATGAATAAACATAAGTTTATTGATTAAAACGTAAAATTTATAGAGTAAAAGTTTCAAATTGTCAGGTAGAAATACTAAAAAAAATCATAAAAAATGTCAATTTTGTAGGACAGTGACCATTTTACTGCTTAAAGTGTAAAATTTACAGAAAAAATGTCATATTTCTAGAAAAGTGTAAAAATGAATTTAAAAAGAAGAAAAAATGTTCAGTGTGACCCTAATACGCTTCCGTAAATGAAAGAATAAAGACGGGTCATACAAGTCTAAGAATGTGATCTTATCATTATGGTTATCTTGAAAAATTTGTATATTTTGTCGAGATGAACAATAAAACTCAGTAAAAGACGATTCATTGAGGATTGGTTCATGTTGTAGTTACGTCCCTTGATTTCGCTCTTCATCGTCCTCCTTGTAACAGCTCAAGTGTGCCGTATCCGGTCAGGTCACATTTTGTGCGTCGGATTGTGATCACTTGTTCTGCAAGAATCTGATAAAATTACAGATCAAAATGGTACTCGGAGACTTGGGGGAGTTGTTGGAGATGTTTAAGAACAGTTTTCCATTATCTTTTCTATTTTTTGTGCCAATCTTCATCATTCTATCGCCAGTCAGCCCGGTATCCGCTGCCCACGAGTTCGCGTCCTACCGCATGCAGCAGTACGATTTACATGGTGCACATTTTGGTAAGTTCTGGAATGATAATTCCTCATTATAGGAATCAATATCTAGGCTTCATGTGATAACATAATTCTCAAACAAAATATCGCACAGTCTGATGAAAAAAAATACGTGAAAGAAAACCAACCAAAAAGAAAAAGGTGAAACGGATAAGATCGGGTACTACGAATTACCGAAAACACGGTAGAAATTGCCGAAAACACGTTCTACATAGCAGAAAACACGGGTGTACCTACAAAAATTTATGTCAGGAAGTATTTCAAAACTAATATTTAACGAAAACAAAATTATAACAATATAACTTTTACCAATACTTGCTAAAAACCTAGTATATTTTGCAACCAGTTAATTTTAAGAACGACCGCAATTTCCGGGCTGAGACATTGGAACTCGAGCTCGACCTCTTATTCACTTACAGTCACAGTGCGTCTGTAATGTGGTGATAATTTAAAAATAAAATATAGAAATGCAGCAACATAATACATTGTTTTATTGTTTTTAAAATATGGGTTTCAACGCAAATGCCTATGCCATGCCTAGTGCATTTAAATACAGTTCACACCTTCACGCAAAGTCGGGTTCAACATACCATACGAGTTGACAACTGTTCAATATGGCGGAAGTGATAAGCAATAGGCCTATCAATTTTGACATGAAAATTTGCTCAAATGGCCATGAGAAAACTTTAGAATCAAAAGTGTTGCCACCAGAGTTAAGAATTATACCATAGTTACGCTCAGAGGTGTGTTTTCGGCAGTTTGAACCGTGTTTTCGGCAAAAAATTCGGCCCGAAATTTGGAATCCAACCGGTCACATCTCGGAGCCATTTTCTTCAATTCAAAACATGCTATGATCAAAAACTTAACATGTACTTACTGTGGAGACATTATTTAATCCATCTGTGCACATAATTGAAAAAATCAACACTTCAAATTACGTTTTTCTGAATGTTTAAATTCAATCACTAAATTTTGACTTTGAAAGCTTTCCATCTTGTTTACCACCACAATGAGGATGCGCATTCGACGGAAAACTTCTATAGTCCTTATGTAGGTCTCCAACATTTGCATATGGGTGATATAGCAGACCGGAAGTACAATAGC
>JACSZP010022171.1:0-14198 GCA_016161895.1 Pinna nobilis
ACATGTATAAAATTATAATATATGTCTCTGATTGAACTCGGGACCCTTAGCTATTCTCTGTTTTTTTAAACGACAATCATAAAAGTTGTTGTATTTCAAAATTCTGCAAACATTATTTCATCAACTGCACTAGACAGTCAGCGAAGCCTAGAGACAAAGCTATTTAAAAGCTGTTTGGGGTATGTGACATGTTTTTCGAGGAGATTTACACCATTATGTGCTCTATCCGTGAACAGTTTTGGCGAAACAGAGTTTAATTTAATAGCTGCAACGAAAAAGGTATTTGACTACTTTGAATTTCCTTGTCCTCAGGAAAGTCAAAGTATTAAAATAACTTCTTTGTTGAAGCTGTAACTAGACCCTTAGCATGCCAGTGAAGCACACTATTTTTTTTTCCTTTGATGATGTATTAATGATAACTGTTAGCCAAAAGTCCGGATAATTTAGATTGGGCAGCTGACAATGACTCAGTACAGTGGTAAGCATGTTAGCCTTCTGATGGTGAGGTCCTGGATTTGAATCCAGGCCACGCTGAGTTGTCTGTCCTAGTCTTTCGGGTCACAACAGAGACAGTAAAATTGTTGTCCCATGTCATAGTACTCCGGTGTTAGCATGTTAAAGACCCCTAACCCCGCTCTATTTCTTACCCTTCATCGGCTTCAAGGACATGCGGTGACATCTTCATATACCGGTACATGTAAGTGTGGTTTCAGCACTTCTTGAGTGGGAGGTAAAACAACAATACAACTAACCAGAGACATATAATAACCAACCAAATTGTAAAATAATCTCTCAATATCTTATCCTGTTTTAATCATTGCAGAAGTGTTCTTGACCAGAGAGATAAAATTTACAGCCAAATAGCAGAATACTCTCAGCTGAAAAGTACAATAGCGAGGATAAAGGTATTAATACATGTCAATGATTTTATTCTGGTAGTAAGCATATGTGATTGGTTGATCAAAGAGCAGACTGAATAGAGCCTGCAACATAATAGACGCTTTAACTGTAACTAAATGTGTACAGTCCTATGATTTTGGTTGGCAAAATGACACAGAGACCCGCAAAAACATACACGTCATTATAGCAACTGATTGTTTCTTGACATAATTTTCTGGGAATCTGTATAATTTTGCCAACCAAAATTACAGGACAGCAGGTACAGTGAAAGGGTCTATTGGTCTCTTGTCATCGTACAGTCTCAAGAGGGCCTCAAAAGCCTGATCTGGTTCAAATCCACCATGTTTGATTCTACCTACTTTTTTTTATTGAGATTAAGTTTACCAGTTTACTTTTAACTTGTGGCACATTTGTTTTCCTCTTTCACTACTAAAAATTGGATGCCACTAATTATGACTGGAAGATTGCTGAAGGCATTGTCATATCTACTAATCTGTAAATAGTTTCCAAATTCCAGATTTGACTGAATACAGTTACATGTACATACATTTGATATAGAGTATCTGTGTCAGTCAATTCATCATGATACAAGTTCAATCTTATTAATCTGACTTAAAGAGATACCTGTTTTAATGTGCCTCAAATTTGCCAAATCATGTTTTTAGCTCTACTGGTCATAGAGCTTATGCGATACCCCGTTGTCCGGCATCCGTCCGTCCTTCCATCCGTAAACAATTTCTTGTTATCGCTACTCCTCCTAAACCATACCACATATTCACTTTTAGACATCATATATGTTTTCAGTTTAACATTTAGTTGGTCTAAAATGAAATTCAGCCTTGTCCTATCAAAAGGGGTCATTTTAGGGGCCAAAACAGTAAAATTGTGTTATCACTACTCCTGAACTATAAGTCATATAAACATGGGACTACCATTAATGTATTCAGTATAATGTCTAGTTGGTATAAAATGAAAATCACTATTTAGCACAATGTAAATCTTGTTATTGCTACTTCTCCTAAACCATACTACATATTCTCTTTTAGACTTCATATATGTTTTCAGCATAACATCTAATTGGTTTCAAATGAAATTTGGCTTTGTCCAATCTAAAGGGGTCATTTTAGGGGCCAAAACAGTAAAATCTTGTTATTGCTTCTCCTCCAGCCACTAATGTGTTTATTTTAAAGTCTAGTTGGTCTGAATTAAAGTTTGACCTAATTGGACTTCTTAAGGTCATTTTACCGACTGTAGTATTAAAGTGATAATTTATATTGCTCAACATGTATTCATAATGTACCAGTAGAGCTGCAAGATCTCTGGATCTCTGGTTATAATTTCATTTGAAATGATTGAAAAAAAGTTGGTCTAATTTTCCTTTCAGGAATCAGACACAAGAGAGGAGCCACTAAAAGCACAAGTAGACCTAGGGTGCAACTTCTATGTGCAGGCCAAAGTGTGAGTAGAAAAACAAAACATTAGAGATGTAGCTTACATCAGTGTTTTTGTCATTATAAGGCTTCAATGGAGTAATCTGGATCAACGAACGAGCGAGGGGCCTCCGTGGCCGAGTGGTTAGCATGTTCGACTGCAAATCCGAAGATCTGGGTTCGACCCTTAGCTAAAGGAACACCATTATTTCTCCATTCTTTTCACGGTTTTTTTCTTACCAGTAAAATTCCAGTTTTTTTCCAGTTATATTAGTGACTTAGAAAACTGCTGTGCAAAACCAATAAATAAAATCCAGTTTTTTGCCAGTTTTCAGTAAAATGTCGGTGAAATACCATTAGAACCTTGGTGGTTTCCAGTGAAATCAGTACATATAAAACTGGGTTTAAATCCAGTGAAATGAGGTCATAGATAACTGAGGAATAACTGGTTTTATACCTTTTGTTGATAGGCCTATATCCAGTAAAATGGCAGTGTTTTGTTGGTTATTTATATATACAGAAAATTGGTCTGTAAAGATTAACAATGAGCATTTATTTTGAAAATTTAAAGTTTAACTTGTGCTTTCATTAGCATGCTGAAAACAGTAATCAACAATACATACCAAAAAGTAAAGAAATTATATTTATCTTTGCAGAGTGGTTATAATAATTCTGTTAATCCTAACTGCTGATAATGATAATATCAATGACCTAGCTTGCTTATTTAACTATTAATATTCCAGTGTATATTATGACAATGGTATACATGTACATTTATAAAATATGATGTCTACTGTTTTTTGGGTTTATGAAAGTCAAATTAATTTAAGTATAGGGCCTATATAAAACCAACATACACTTTAAAACTATAGAAAGTCAGCATTAATAAGTTACTTATAATAAAAATTAATTTTTCAAAAGGAAAATTAAAATGATACAAAAAGTTGAGGAGCATAATTATATAGACGTGCATTCAAATTGAAACAAATGTGACTTCCTGTAAATAGATAGCAACATACCTTCATTGAAATCAATGGTATCTTGATAACAAAATAGAGTCATGACACAAAATTAAGTTTGTCTCCTCTGAAATGTAGTCTGGAATCAATGATTCTCTCTGCCAGACTAAGTAGTTAGTCACCATTGTAAATTTCACCTTATTTTCATTTATAGACTCCATGTAATTCATTCTGAAGCTCAAATTAAAACACAGCAAACAATTTCCATCAAGACTCCCATACACTTACACAAATTAGGTCATGCTTACAAATATAATCCCCATGACCCTGGCTTGAGGCACACCTTGTCTCATGGTCAAAGGTCAGGGTCATTCTTCACTAAGGACTTAAAACCCTATTTTACCCATATCTCTTTCCAGTATTGAGTGACCTGGACCATAATTCACACAAATGTTACTCATGACATGCAGGTGTTAGCCCAAGGTTATTCTCAAATTTAAGTTTACCTCAATTAAAGTTGGCCTTGGTGAGTATAGATCAGTTTACTGATTGCATTGTTTTTTTTCCATTCTCCAGTCCAGATTCATCAAGAATTTATGTGTGTGTCGGTTATGGATTTTATGTAGAATTCACTCTGGAGGAGGCCCTCAAATTTATTGCTGTGAAAACCGAACACCTCAATAAATCAGCAGAAGCACTGACAAAAGACGCTTCAAAAATCAAAGCTCACATCAAACTGGTTTTAGAGGTTTGTATGAAGAAAGAATCAAATGCTGTAAATGTTGAATGTATTACTAAACAACTGGGTTTTCAGTAAGGGCAGCTGGTTTGTGCACTCACTTCTCACCAATGCGACCTAAGTTCAATCCTTCAATTTGACAGGGGAGTATGAGAGATGGTATGGCTGTCATAAATTAGGACATGTAGGTCTTCTCCGGATACTCTGGTTTCTTCCCACAGCAACTGGACACCTGCATGCCAACATTGGGGCCAAACTTTAACCTTGTGTTAATTGCTAGGCTGTCTAATTGGGGCATTCTTGTTTCATAAACATTTTGCTTTTTCTAAAAAAAATTGTAATTTAGATTTTGAATAATGATCTCTAGAGTTTAAGTGTACTGTAACTCTAGAACTTGTTCAAAAAGTTGTCAGATCATAAAACTTAACCTTATTCAAGGAAAGGGCCATGGGTCAGTGGTTACCAAGTTCATTATCTGATCATGATGTCATGGGTTCAAATCCGTGCTTCCGTTGGTTGCTGTGTAATTCAGATGAGACAGTAAAATCCAAGGTCAGGTGTCACAGTAATTGTCAGCATTGTGACAAATACTCACTGCTTAATGGCCATGTGCCGAGCATAGGCCAAATTTGTCACACTTCAACGGCATTTGCAACGTACAGGTACTCATCAGTGTTGTACTATAAAAAGGGCTCTCATTTCATACTAAAAAATTTGTTCCCTTGATGTTTGACCTACTTTGCCATGATTTCACATCTATGTCTCACATGACAAGGCCTTTCTCTCGACACAAAAACATTTTTACTTTGACTACTTTTGTAAAATTTCAACTCTGGTCATGTCTTTAATGACTAATGACTATACCAGTATGTGGACATTTATTTCTTATGAAAATAGTTTCCTTATTGGAATCAAAAGTTTTATTCTTATGACCTTGATTTTGATTTTGAACACTGAAAAAATATGCTGTTTCTGTTATAAGCTTTATGGGGACATTAGCATTCACAAACACATAATTGTTGTATCAATCATTTCCTTTCTCGTTACTTGTGTTAATTTCTGGAAAATTCACCCTGATGCACAATCAAGGTAAAAGTTTGAAATGGACATGAAACAGGACACAATATTATCCTGGAAAATCCCCTAAGTGGGCTTTATATAATATAATCATGTTTTCAGTAAGTCATAATCCTCTATTTTTGTCTTTTGTGTCATTTTCTTGACTGATCTTGAATTTTTACTTTCAGGGTTTAAGGGAGATGCAGAACCTCAATGTCGAAGAGGAAAGGCCATACAGAGATGTCCTGAGCTAGCATAGATACAAATGTTCACCAGATGGCCATGCTGTAATTTTAACTTTCAAAGCTGCAGTATGACAGTGCTGGGACTTCCATATCATTAGATGATTGTGCTGTTATTTGGATTTCTATAGATATGGGGTGACGGTGCTGTTATTTGGACTTCCATTGCTATGGAATGACAGTGCTATTATTGTGACTTCCATAGATATTAGATGACTGTTGTTATCTGGACTTCCACAATATCAGACAGTGCTGTTATTTGGATGTCCTAGATATGGGATGACAGTGCTGTTATTTGCACTTCCAAGATATTGGATGAAGTTGCTGTTATTTGCAGTTCCAAAATATCAGATGACAGTGCTGTTATTTGCACTTCCCCAGATATCAAATGACAGCTGTTATGTTATTTTAGACTTCTACAGCTATTTGATCACAGTGCAGTAATTTGAACTTCCAAAGGTGCAGGATGACTGCTGTTATTTGAACCATGATATCAGATGCCAATGCTGTAATCTGGGCTTCTATTGTTACGGAGTGACCATGCTGTAATCAAGGTATGGGATGACCGTACTATAATTTGGACAGCCATAGATATCGTACTTATATGACAGAGGAACATTTTTGTTTTCAACCCTTTTAATTATGCATTCATTTCTTTTAACACTTCATTTGACCAACCATATATTAATTTAGGTTATAATTTTTCATCAATATTAATGTAAAAATTCTTATGTTGTATGTTGTTATGTTGAAGAATTCCATACATGTGAAATAAATGAAGCCACACCAAACTGTGCATCTTCTGGGTTCATAATTGTTAAGAGATGCAAAGATAGTTTCATGGCAGGTTAAAATTTTGAAACATAAAATATTTGATTTCATTTTTCTTTTATGAGAAAAAATGAGAAAAACAAGCAATGTAATACATAATTTGAAGCAAGATATTGAAATCTTCAATCAACAGGTTCTGTATGATACAAAATTATATTGTGACAGACTTTTCATCAATTATACATAGATACATGTATTCTGGAATATTGAGATTATCAGTCAGAAATTCCATTTCTGATTATACTGTCGAATTCGATATTTTCTCAGAATAGTCTTCATTTGGTATAATACTACCATATTTTAATGTAGAACTTTTCACACTAGATTCTGAATTCAAACGAAGGCTAGGTAATCATTTTGATTACAAGGTACACCTGCTGCTGTTTACTCATGTTGGTTGGTTGTACAGTTGCTTAGCATCCAATTCAAAATTCATTCTTCTACATGGAGGCATCATTTACTGCCCATGTACGGAGGCACAAATTATGGCCTTTTTGTTACTTTTGGCACTTGAGCAGTGTGTGTCATTTACCATGCTGATATACTCTGTGAAATGGGACCTCACCATAAGGACTGGAAAAGCCAGCCACCTCTGCTGAGTGGACTTGAACCTACAACCTCATAGTAGGAGTGCACACAATTTATCACAAAGCCACAATGACTTTCCCCTTGTAAGTAAAACTTTAAAATAGATGTTCCAAAAAATATCTTTGAAAGACGTTCTACACAAATTCCCTATATTTACAATATGTGAATGGCTCTTGGACATAAGGGATTGGATATCCTTTTTTTTTAGATAAAGGTACAAAGGGCTGGATATTTCAAGTGTAGATATGTAGCAAAAACATTTTCGTCTACTCTCATCTCGACATATACAGTAGAGCCTCATTGATCCGAATGCTTTCAAACATCTTTTGGACAAAAAATGGCTTGGAAGAGATTTTTCAGGATTGAACTGGCCATTGTAATAGGAACATTACAGTTAATTTGAATGCTTCATTTATCTTGATTGTCAGAACAGAGGTACCATGTCACAGTAGGTATCTGCACATCAAAAAACTCTCGCTGCTCAATGGCCATACGATCCAAGCATAGGCCAAATTTGTCTCCACAGGCTAACTGTGACGTCTCCACAAAAGTGAAAGATTCTTCACTGGGACGACAAACAATAAACCAATCATTTATCTGGACATTTTTCTTAGGAGCAACAATTTCAGGATTAATGAGGCTCTGATGTATATCACGATTAAGAAAAAAGGGGAACATAGGGAAAAAATTATAAAGAGAGCGATTGTATAAACTTTTTTCTCAAACATTAAATTCAGATCAAAGGCCATTTATTACATAGATGGTTCACAAAATGTGTAGCAAAACATTTTCATATATAAATGTATTTCCCTATTGCATATGTGTAGCATAGGAAAAGAAATACTGTAGAAATACACAATTTACATTTGGATTGTTCATAATTATAGTTTTGAATTACAACTTCTTATCAAAGATCACATCTCAAAAGAAGAAATACAACAAAGTAGTGAAAGACCACATTCCATGAGCTCAGAAGAGGCAAGAGCAGTATGGTACTACCTACACTTTACACGAACATACAAAAGCATCTCAGAAGATTCAAAATTGGTGATCATCAATTTTTTATTTCTTGTCTCCTCAAAGAAGAGATATATTATCCTTGAAGGTACATGCCTTCTGTGACCTGTTATACAACCGATATCCGTACTACATCATTATCACAAATCTCACGGACACCAAAGCGCAATAAATTAGAGAAACTAAAAATATTACATAAAACTGAAATATGGAAGTGAGAGAATTTCAAGGACATTATGTACATCACAAATTGCTTTTTGTTTTTTACTGTGAATGTGATCAGAGTCCTAATTATCACAACAGGTGTCCAATTTGAAACGCTTATCTCGATAATCCAAAAGTTGGCTAGCAGAAAAAGGATGCAAATAAAGCGGCAAAGCGAGAACAAGTGATAATACATATGGGTGTCCATATTTTCAAATTTCCATTAGGAAATAATCTCTTTCCAAAAAATCTTGTGAATTTACTTAGAACCTTGTTTAACGGCAAGTTTTTAGATGTCACATGCAGCACTTGGAAGACTAGCACTGAGTGTGTATTACTGTAACAATGCGTATAGCGATGTGGAATGCAGATCCAGGACGTTCTTTGTATTATCACTGGTGACAACATCCTTTTTGTCCTTGGATCGACTAAGTAGCACTTTCTGGCTGTTGGAGCTGTAGATGGCTTTTACCTGTAACAAACATAGACAGGAGTTAAAACAGATTATAATATGCTTTGCGAATTATTCATGCCTAAAGGTTAGAAGACTGGTACTGCATCACATCTTAATGGCATCATATCATGTTGTATCTATTTTGGTAATCTATAACATACTCTACGTTGTTGATGTAATGTCGTGTAATGTCCCACTTTAGAATCTTACTTATAAGTAGACGTTAGTGGTACAGTAGTGAAAAGCTACAGATTTAGTCTCTGCTCAACAGTGAGGACTCCTTAATGTATTGACACCTACTGCAACAAAGGACCTTACCATGAGTCTGGCCTCTGCTCTGCACTTATGGCCATTGAGTATGGGTATGGTATTGTTGTTTAACGCCCCACTCAAGAATATTTCACTCACATGGAGATGTCACCATGTGCCGGTGAAGGGCTACAAATTTTGCCTATGCTCGTCACTGCTGGCCATAGAGCAGGGAGGGTTCTTTAATGTGCCAACACCTACTGCGACACGGGCCTCGGTTTTTACTGTCTCATCTGAAGGACTGGGACGGCCAACCACAGAGTGGCGCTGATGCGGCTCGAACCCAGATCTTCCGATTCACAGTCGAACACACTAACCACTCGGCCACAGAGGCCCCTATGGCCACTGAGATTTAATGTATCATCTGATGGACAGGAAAGAGCCAGTTGCCTCTGCCAAGCATATTCGATGGCCCATGACATCGTGATCAGAACGTGCACACTAAGAATCTTAACAACATCAGTCAGCTCTACATGATCACAAAATCTGAAGAATTTGGAAACTCCTTACCTGTGATTCCAACTGATCCAGTGTAAACGTCAGCCCCCTTGGATTCTCCAAGAGTAACGTCCCTTTAGTTCCCGCTGCCTTACTACCGACAGCCTCTATATTTGCAAAGTGGCATACAGGTGAAGATATATTGAAATTTTGCACAGAGTCACTAAATCCTGTGAATGGGACAACGTACAATGTTTTTCCATTTAGATCACTGGGTTTTGCGGATGACGAAAGTTCGGCCTTTAAACTATTGTCCGTATACACATTTACTCTGCGACCTCGTACCCCAAATGCTGCCTTGACCTGAAAAATAAAAATGATGCATAAAGCTTTAGATTCTTTGTGTTTTATTTTCTCTGTGTTTTACGCCATTTTCAACATGAAGTCTGACCTACCTTAGCAACCCTAAAAATTTAATGACTACCTGCCTTAAGTGACCACAATATGTGCTTCCAAAGTTGTTTTTAACATACCAAGCTAATCCACAGGACCTCTGATATTAACTGTCTAATCTGAAGTAGAGAAAAGTCCAGTCATACAGCAACTGAGACTCCAATCCTTTACCTCCTACTTTGAAGGCAAGCACCCTAACTCTGGAGCCGAAGACTAACTTGCCTCATTTTTAAGTTCTTTCATACAATTATTTTTTATTCTTACCTGATTTACTAAGTCCTCTACACTGGGCACCATTTTTCCACAGGGATTTTCCAGCAGGACTGTTGCCTGGCTTCCATCCACTCCTTCTTGGGCTTTCATTCCACACAGGACAACATTGACATATTTACAGGATGGGACTACTCCAGATTTCACAGGGGCCGGGGCGAGTTGAGTTGTTGATGAGGGGGCACCTGCACTTGATGTTCCTCTCTTAATTATTGTCAAGTCTAGGGAATCTTCCTTGATCTGAAATTGATGGATGTTCTTTGAAGCAAATCTAATTTAAACTTTTTCTATGATACCACATGTCTTTAAAACATACTTAAACGCTAACAGAAGAAATAAAGGATTTTTCTTAATTCATGACTAACAAGATTTCTATAAAAAATATCCTACTGGATCTTACTTTATTACATTCCAAAATTTGAGAAGCATATTTTTTGCTTCAAATGAGCAGTATAAGAGCCGTGTTTCTATGGTAACAGTTGGTTGTGTTGTTCTTTAACATCCCATTCAAGAACCTTTCACTTATCTAAAGATGTCGCCATATGCTGGTGAAAGGCAACAAATTTGGTCTATGCTAAGCACTTATGTCCTTGAGCAGGTGCCAACACCACTTTGACACAGGACCTTGGTTTCTATGGTAACAGTACACTTCTAAAAAAAGTATCTGTGATACCTTCTGATTTTCTTGGATAACCACATTAAGACCAGCTGGTACAGGGTATGGTGCAAATGGCTGTTTGATGGTGCTGCCTATGTAGTCGTTGAAGTCCTGGACGATTTTGTTAAGATTCGGGGAGGCCTTGTAATACACTGTGATGTCATCCGTAGGTACCAGGTGAGCCTGAAAGTATACGAGAGCACTGTTTATGAGGAAATACACTAATTATTCCATATATACTGAATATGCAGTCCTTACATTGTGAAGTCATCTAGGGGATAAAGAATTGAAGGTAGTCAGAACCCAAAAATAAATAAAACAAGTTATTGACAACATAAATGTAAGTTTGAATATTAGATACACATAGTTTTTTAGGCATGTTTCCATTCAAGAATAAAGATTTTATGAAGCTAACAATAATCATGTCTCATACCCATGTTGAAACTTTAAGCATGATATACCCCTGTTGATGCTTATGAACGAACTCATTGATTATTTTAGCCCAGATTTCATGCTACAAACTATTGAGGTGTAGTCAGGTAGACTAAGTTAGAATTTTGTGGGTAAGATATCACATAGAGCTTGTGTATAATTTTCACCTTTTTTCTAAGTTTTTGAACTCTGTTGATAACTTCTCTAGCAATACCTTCATCCAACATGCTCTGGTCTGGTGTAACATCCATAAGTACTAGCACCTGTAAAAGAGATAAATATACTCATAAATTTACTGGATATATTTTTAAAAAAAAACACTGTGCTGAAAGTATAATGTAAATGACAAACAATATTTATTTCCCACACATTTATAATATCAAAGTCAAGATTATCAGATTTGTTGATTGTATTCTTATTAAAAGTCCCACTTAAAAAACTTTCACCTATATGGAGACGTCACCATATGCCGTTGAAGGGCGACAAATTTGACCTGCACTTGGCACTTATGGCCATTGAGCAGGGAGCGTTACCTACAGTGACATGGGACCTCTATTTTTACTCTCTCATCCAAAGGACAGATACAGCCAATCACAGTGCCACAGGGGTTTGACACACAACACCACGATCAGAAGGCAAACATGCTAACCACTGAGCCATGACAGCCCTAAGTGCTTTGTCATCAAGAATACAGCTGTGAAATATGGAAACTTTATCCTTTACAATGCAAAATTCGTGGTTATAATTAAACATTTGTACACAGACCAATAACTATATTCTTCCAACACTTAGATAACAGATGCATTAACATGGTGTATGTGTCATATGTATCTGATAGTGAGAAATTGTTCCGCTTTCTTTTGCCACACCCTATGCCTTAAAAAATGACATACTAAATCATACAACATACCTCCTTGTCAGAATGTGCTTCGTAGTTGTTTGGCGTCCCGTCCTTTGAGGCGTCAAATTTGTGGACAAGTCGTAGATCGCCCTCCCCTAGTTTGTGGCCACAGACAGTTATCTCCCCTGACAACTGGAACTCTTCCAGCTGTGAGTCTGTCAAGCTCCTCACAGCATTCATCACATTCTTCAAATCGCCCTAGGATAAGACACGTTCAGATAAGATCATAGATTAACTCAATCATTGTTTCATGCTTAAATTTGTTTGTTTGTTTATTTTTGCATTACACTACACTCCATACTCTTTCAGTTAAAGAGTGGCGGCCAGTTTCTATCGGTAAAGGAGAGAACCCAGTTACAAATATACCCGTGAAGAGACCACTGTCATTTTGCAAGTAAACGAGCGAGCTTTCTCACATAATCAACTTAAGTTCCAGCGAGGATCGCACCTTAGCTGACAAGAGGCAAAAGACTGAATGGTTTAAAGCACAATGCTCTAACCATTCAGCCATTGAGACCCCTTATTCTTTGTCTAAAGGAACCTGCATACTGTCATGATCTTCAGACAATACCGTCTAAATTTGTGGATCGTAATTCAACAAAATGTGTATGTGAAAACTGACACCCCATTAACCATGTTTGTTTTGCTTTGCTTTATGCCACACTTGAACCTCTTTCAGTCTTTTGGTGGTGGTTAGTCTTTACTGGTGTGGGAGATGGCACGTTTACAAAAGTACCCAGGAAGAGACCACTGGCCTTCTGTGAGTATACCGACTGCATTCTCACATAATCATTGAAAGTCAAAAAAGGTTCAAGACTACATTGACTAGAGGAGAGACACTAAGTGATTCAAAACACAATGGTCACTGAGACTAATGACAATCTCGATTCAAACTGAGCAAATGTACTGAGTGGATAACAAGTTACATCTTACAATAACCTGTCTAAGAATCAAACTTGAGCTGCCTTAATAGAACAGAATTTCCCTCTACAGAAAAATGTTCACCAAAGATTCTGCTTCCAGATGGACAGGGTAATTCTTATAGAGCATAGCAAAACTTCGTGTGCAGGGGGTATAAGTAGGACTTCCTCACTGGACATCAAGCCCTCTACCTACACTCAGAAGCAAAGTTTAAACATCTTTATTCTGCAATTATATAATGAAAAGAAAAAAGAAACACCAAATACCTTGAGTTTAGCTCCTAATGCTTTGAAATCTGGTTCTGCAGCCAGATGAGCACCGTACTTTGATTTGTCACTTGTAACTCTCAATTCTTTCACATTCAGTTCCTATTAAACAGAAAGACATATCTAAGTTAAAAGTCAGCGAAAAACATGCAAATCTACTGTTATCAATGAACTTCTCTCAACTTTCAACAGATTCCTATAAACCATTTAGTTTTGCTGTATTCACTCTATACAATACTAGTATTTCGTTTGTTGTGGGTTTTTTCGTTTGTTTTGTTTTGTTTTACACCACACAAGAAAATCTTTCAGTAAATGGTGCTGGCCAGTTCTTATTGGTGGAGAAGAGAACCCAGTTACAAATATACCCAGGAAGATACCATGAGTCATCCACAGGTAAACTTCTCACATAATAAACCTAGGTTCAAGAGGGGCTTGAACCAGCGCTGACAAGAGGTGAGAGACTAATTGGTTTCCAGGGCAATATTCTTAACCATTCAGCCAGTGAGACCCAATACTTGTGGCTAACAGCACTTTCAGTCCAATTTCAGTAATACTGAGACAGCATCAACCTGATGCAGGCCTCTTTGTTCAATTGTTGTCTATCATTCTACTGAAGAATCTGTCGATTACAAATTAATTTGAAGTCAACGAATGCTGTTGAAGAGCTACACATTTGGCCTGTGTTCCGCACTTAAGGCCGACTACCATTGAATGATTTGGAATTTTGTGAAGAGATTATCTGCAGGGGGCTGTATTCATAATGTGGGGTACAAATAGAAAATAAGAAAATCTTAATTCTTGGGAAACGTTTTCACCCTTAGAGACCTAAATCACACAAATTTCAATATAGAAGAATACTTACTTCCACTATGTATTTTTTCAGTGACTGTATATCATCCAGAGCCTCTTTCTCCCTCTGTATTGCAACCACCTCCTTCAGGGGATACTGTACAACATAGAAATGATACTTAATGAGGCAAAACTAACAGGACATTCAAGGAATTCCAATGCTCTTGTAAATTTCCTAACAATTAAATTAAAACCTCCCACTGATTTATGTAAACAAGTCTCTCAAACTCTGCCTGTAAGTCTGTTGCTCTCTCTCTCTTGCCCTGTCTATCTCTTGC
>JACSZP010022184.1:0-12130 GCA_016161895.1 Pinna nobilis
ATATATACTTCAAACTTGAAATCTACTAAGGTAAGCTTTGCTCAGTTTTAAATTTTGATTTAATATTAACCTGAATTAAATTTTCTAATGAACAGAATGATGTGTGGTGTGAAGGTCTCACTCTCTTTCTCTTTCTCACACACAAACATCAATCTCACATAATTATCTAATTTAAAACTTAAAAGTCTATTCAATTCATCATCAATCAAAAATAATTATTTTACTTTAAACTTAGAATTGTCTTTCCTAATAATTTTCAAATTAATTAAGAAATTGTCAATAAAAAACTTGTTTTGTCAATACAAAATGCAAAGTGAATTAATTTCAGGGAAATCATTGAGTACCCCGCTTTCACCTTTTTAACTTGATTAACTAGTACAGTATTAACGTACTGGGAACCGTGGTCTTTGTACAAACTTATTCAGAAAACCCTCTCGAGCGTTCGAATCTACAGCGCATTTATGACCTCATAGAGCTAGCATTTTACAGATTATTTCCAAAGGAAATTTGCGACGGGCGGATCATGGAGACATGGAACATTGACTTTGTCCAGGTACCTGGTCTCATCCTGTATCGGCTATCGGCTTGCTATGGTTGTTATTCTTGTACACTTACTTTTACACTGGACTTCGGGTATTCTTTGTTTGGTGCTTTATATTCCTAATCCATGAGGAATTAATTATTAAGTAGGGCAGGACCAGCGTTAAGACCCGGAATTCTCAGATGAACGAATGTTTTTTTTTTTCAAGTGACTTTATACAACACAATATGAACAACATATCAACAACGCTAAAATCCCCCGCAAACTGAAATAATAAAACCAACAAAACTTCATTTCAATCTCAAAATACTGAGTAAAAACCTGAATTATACCACCAAGATATGTATCCCTCTGGTGGCATTCGTTGCCATTTCCAGCTATGTGACAGATTCTCGATTGTGTCATTCAACAACATCATAAAGGAACAGCTACTGCATGTAATAAGAAGCCGCTGTATAACAGAAACAGTCCGTCATATACAAAACTTCAAATAACAGTCTGCTTTGAATCAACAAAGTTGAAAGAGAATTCGCAAGAGACTGACTTAACTGCTAAATCATTTTGTGGTCAAAATTCTGCCCGTAGTATAAGATTAAAGCCGCTGATATATCGCCAATTACACGCTGAAGTGACTGTCGACATATCTTATGTTTACAATGGCCACTCAATGTCCACTAATTGTCCGACAAATTGAAGACGACGATTTAGTAAGTAGATCTCGTGTTCGGTCATCGGGAATGTCTATATCAATTATGGACATGAATAGCCTTATAGTTCAACACCACGACTACCGAATGGATGAGATATATCTGAGGAAGTGGTACGACTGAGTCGCCTGAAATTAAGTTAATTAGATTAAAAGTATTCTCAATCTGTGCTGGGACTCCTAAATCACAAGGGGATCTCTATTTTCAGTAGACCAAAATTAAATTAGAAAAAAAGTTTGTATATAATATAGACGTACAGGCTTACTGTTTATGTCTGAAAGCCAAATTATTCTTCTTAATGGGCATTGAAATCAGAGAGCAACGCAGACATGGAGAAAGTTACACACGGGGTCAAGGACAGTGTAAGAATAGAGAGAAAATAGATAGAACGGATGAAAGAAGGACAGGGTATTGAGAGAATGAGAGAAAAAAGGTGAGGGGATACTAGAAAAGATACCTTATAATACGGGTACACACAAAATATTCAAGATACCTAGGGACATTCCGAAATTGAAATAAAAACGACAGACAACACCATAATTTTAAAAGCAGTTATCAAAGCTAGCCGTGAAACTAAAAATAGAGTTTCACAAACCCCCACTTAAAACCGGAAGTGAGTTAAAAAACTCCGGAAAGGTACGCAAGCAACTCCTACTCAACGCCCGGTACCCATCGTTACATCTTTGTTTTGAATACAAGAGTAAATGAAATCTGGTAATGGTGGATTAAAAGAGGTACAAGAGTGGAACCCCGATATTTTGAGATCATGATTTTAGTCGAAATGATTTCAATTACTTTACTTCTACTTTCACTATGCCTTTTTGGAAAACCCTGTTTATTTGAAAGAAAAAACACTCCCCTTCTGTTATATCTGAGTTTGACAAAATACAGAGTGCGTTTATTGAAATGACATATTGGTGATTCTTTATGAGTGAAAGGGAAATATTTTAAACTTTCTAAGTACAAGTACTACAATTACAGATTTTGTTACCCTCAAGACTTGATATAATAATAATATAACATAAGATTCTACATTTAAAATTTTCCTCTCAGCACTTTAAACAAAACTTTTAAAAAACTGAGCTGAGATAAGAAAAAAATACAATAAAAATGAAATTGAATGTAATTTCCTCCAGTGTTTTATCTCCAAAGTTGGTATAACAAACACTCAGCAGCAGACTACCTTACAGCAACTAGAGTTTTAATAGAACAAAAATTAACAAATCTGACATATTTTTGTCGTACATGCAAATGAGTTGAGTTTGATACCGTTGTTATGAGTTTTATACTCCCTTCTCTGTCTATAACTGTGTTGTATCGCGTCCCAAATCAAACACGCAATTTCCGAAAATCAGATACGAACGTTGCTATAAAATTTTATTGTAAATTTATTAGTTTTCCTTTCTGATAAGAAAAATCTTGTCAGTCTTCCATTGTGTTTTATTGTTAATAGATTCGACTCCTCACATTCTGTGGCTTGCACTTTTCTCCAAGCTAAATAGCCAGACAAGCAGCGGGCACGGCGTGCGAAAAGGCAATTATAACTTTTTTATATAGGCAATTTACTGAGGGCTACATGGAACTTTCCTAATTGGTATATGGGATAATATGAGTTAGCCTCTAACGAGTTGAACTGTGGAGGTACACAATATTTATATATATAGCCACACAATATACTGCTCATTTATGATATCGAAAGCGAATTATATCTCTAGTGGACCTAAAATAATCAAACATTGTTTTTTATGTGTTAAAATGGGTGAAATAGAAGATACCAAGGGGCATTCCAAAGAGAATAAGTCGACGACAGACAAAGTCGTGGCCAAAACAAAAAGGAGACAAGATTACAAACAGAAAAACACTTATAACTAAAAACAAAATAAACCCCCAAAAATGAAAATAATGATAATAAAATAATACAAAATGAAAAACAATAAAACAAAATGAATCAAAACAAAGAAACAACAACAAAACCCACTAAAAAAAAAGAAAAAAAAAGAAAAGAAAAAGAAGAAGGAAACATTCACGATTTAAATATAATTTCAGATTAATATTCAGAATCATCTGCATTTACCTACTGCCATTCGGTACATCGGATAACTGGTGTACATATATAAATGAACAGTAATGTGAGCCAAGTGATATTGTCTTTTAGAAGCTTCATAATATTCTTGTATGTTTTATGTTGCTGTAGCATAGTAAGCACGCAATATCTGCAAAACAGTAAAGACAGTATGTTTTCTATGGTAGTACGAAACAATATGATTCGATCAAAGATCACTGATTCATAACTTTGATACTGCTGTCACAATTGTTATCATAATGATAATAATAATAATAATAATAATAATAGCAATAAATAAAAATGATGACAATAATAATAATAATAAAGATATTGACTACAATAAAAATAATATTGATGATAATGATATAAAAATAGCACTAAAAGAAAAAAAAATAATAATAATTATAATAATAATAATAGTAATAATAATAATTTAAAAAATAATAATAATAATAATTAAACGATAAAAATTTCAATTTCTTTATTTCAAAAAAATCGAATTACGCATTTACGTATACCGGTTGAAACATATACACCTTTCAATATAACTGACCATACACTACCCACACATATATGTCTAAAGTTTTACGTATTCGATCGAAAATTCTGTATGGAAATAATTTTATCAATAAATTTCTTAAGTCATGACCATAAATGTTTACACCTTTCTTCAAAAGGATGTCGTTTGCCAGTATCAAAGGATTTTCAAATCAGTTATATAAATACGTCTCGCGAACTCTCCTTAAATATATAGCGACAAACACTACACACAAAGGCGAAATTTACCATGTAAACGCCAAATCGTAGAGTGTTTGAAATAAATAGATCTTTTGAACATCTCGTGGAACGTTGAGCTTGGAAGTCTTATATATGCTCATTTAACAGTCATGATAGTTAAAACTCTGACCACAGTTTACGGCAGGCAAGGACATGAAGGGTAATTGACAAGCTAAACACGTATTTGTGTTAGCTCTCAATTGCTTTATTTTTCTTTTGTCCGAAGAAGAAATTGACGCTTCCTATGGGTTTTAGATAGATATTTGTCTTCCATAACCACAAACAGAAAGAGTTTGTTTAAGATCAAGAACATTCAAGGACGAATGGCAATAGCTTCAAAATTTGAAATCTCCTTCAAGCCGCTTTGATTTTATATCCCATGGTACTTCTATGAAACAAATTCCATTGATGTTAAACATACTCGGACTGGGTTCATTCATGTGGTCTTTTCAGGTGATATTTTGGTATTTTCGTTAAGTTGTTGAAAATATAGCGACCGACACCTCAAGAGCGTGTCATCTTGTGTAGGTTTTCTCATCTCATTCATGGAGTAATTTTTACCCGCTGTGAGAGGAAACGTAATATCACAAAAAACGTCAAGTTCTGTATAATTATTATCTTATTTGATAAGTATCCTCAATCTGCCCATGGAATCCGAAAAAAAATAATAGATCCTTGGTTATAAAACTAAAGTGCAAGTGATTCGACCCAAAACAACTTTTCTGCACTCTTCGAATATGCAAATTTTGATTTACTTTTGTGTTGACAACTTTGGTTCAAGATTGTTCTTATATATGAATTTACTTCATTTTTAAAATTTATCATTGCTATTATTGTCTTGATAATTAATACTTTATCATTATGATTATTTTATTGTAATTACTACCGCTACTTCTACATGTACAACAACAACTTCTTCTACTACCATTATCTTATTATTATCATTATTATTATTGCTATCATTAGAGTTATTATCATTATTATTATTATTATTATTATTATTATTATTTTCCTTAATTATTATCATTATTATCATTATTATTATTATTATTATTATTATTATTATTATTATTATTATTATTATTATTATCATTATTATTATTGTTTTTATTACTATTTAATACATGCATATATATATACACATAAATTTATACTTGTTATCAGAGACCGTCCAAGGGAAGGATACAAAAGTCTTAAGTGACAGGTGGTCACTTATATCAGGTCATTCATTCAAGAGAAAGTCATTTTTTGAGCAATACTTTGAGGTCACTCAACAATCCCTTTATTCAATGGGTTACTAAGGCGTATTATATATACATATATATATATATACTGCTGACGATGAATAACAAATATACCCATTTATAATGAGCAGAGGGAAATACAGATAATCTCCCTTAAGTAAAAACATGCTGTTGTCTTTAAAACTGAAAACAGCAATCAATGTTCCCGAAAAGAACGATAATAAGATCGAAAAGACGAAATAGATTATCGAAAATGAGAATACAGGCAGATAGATATGATGCAAGGGTCGAGGGGCACCTAAGAAGGAAATGTTTTTTTTCTGCGCCTTAAGACGTAGAATTGTTTGAGATAGCAGTATATGCGGTTACAATTTCCGTTAATAATTTCTTTCCGACCCTCATTTAACCCTATTTATTTAATCTTTACTGAGACATATACCAGGGCGTCTCTTAACATCCGTGTGTTAGAAATAAAAAGCAATCTAACAAATCAGAAAGCAAGCAATAACACGGAGCTGTGAAAAACACAAGAAAAAACATATCCTATTTTAATGTAATCAACTATTATTAACAAAATGTACACAGCCTCCTTGATAATATTGTGCGAATGAAAATATCGACAAAAGAATAAACAGTGAAAAATACCTTTATTGTAAGTGATTTAAAAAGAAAGGGTAGTCGTGCTAATCACTCCAGCTATCAGTTTTATCACCAAGACGTAGACGACTGCTATAAACGTGGGAAAATGACCTATAGAGGGATAGACAAAAGAGGTTTTAAACACCGATAAATGAAATGTGAAGTAGTCTGCTTTAACAGTTTTATGTCTCTTGAAAAAGTTGACAAAACTTTACTAAACCTAGCGTAATGATGTGAGTTTATACAGAGTACTATTCGGTGTACGATCTGTTTTATTTTATCGGCATCGCTTGCTATCTGATACATTTACTTGATACACAAGACTTATCAAATATTCATAAGAAAGTGCTTGACGAATTGAGGGAGAAAAGAGTCTTTAAAATGGAATACAAATTTTTTGTGTTGATTTGAATTTTTTAATTTTAAATCTTTTGTGACGTCATGCGCACTTAATGAATTACATCAATTCACTAACTGAAAGTACTGATAATGAATTCGTCTTATTAACAAACCTGAACTCATTTCCAGCTTTGGTAAGTTTCGTTTCGTAATTATTTTTTAATCTAATTATTAATTAATAATAATATTTAATTTAATTTAATTATTAATTTAATTATTAATTTAATATTCGTTTGACATAATGTATGCACTACACGTTGTGGTGCTGTCTCATTTTGTTTTTGAAATAGTGATGTCTGTCGTTAGGCCATTGTTTTTTTTTTTGTATACTGACCTGGCATCGGCAAGTTGCCTTTAATTCTATGTTATGCTTTATTTTTTTAACGAGGATTGCTGATAGCTCGAAAGCTAAACTTGACTCTCCTCAGTGCCTCCTTTAATTCTAGGTCACATTGTGCCATTTTCCTATTGCTTCCCAAATTTTAACGCATCACAGACAGGGAAAAAAAACCTTTATTTTAGTACAAATTTCTAGGGTAACAGATAACTGGACAATCATGAACCTATATTTAGACAAGGGAGCATCCGTCTGTTAAAAATAAACAAGACCAATGTAGTTGACACAGTACTGTTAAATAGCATTTAATTATTTGAATTTTTGTAAAGTGTAAAGTGTTCTGTTTATTTGAAACATCTAGTATCGTACACATCTCGTTCGTTTGCTAATTTGCATACATTTTCCGTCATGGCACATACTAAATTGCGTCCAGTTAGTTGGTAAAGGAGAAAAGTTATTTCAGTATACCCTACAGTGAGAGGAGGTTTTGCTTAAGTCAACTTAAAGCATCACAATTCGATACTGTCTACAGAGTTATTTTCGCTTGAGTTATTTTTACCATAATGCGCTTGAGAACTCGTTTCGCCCCGTTTTAAATTATCCGAGTCTCGTCAAAAGTCTATTCAAGGAAAATAACTTTTGTTAATTCGCGCAGTTGTGAATTCGCCACTGGCGTTGGGGGCGAAAGGGACGAAAGTAAAACAAGGCAAAAATCTCCCTGTATACAGTTATTCATAGAAGTAACATTGGCCTCATTTCATCTAACGATGAGTCAACTAATGCAATGAAGTACATGTATAAACAAAAGAAAGGAAATTTACACAGCTTTTTTATCCTGATTACTTTGTAATTAACAAATGTACCTACCTAGTTTTGAGAGTATTTTTTCTCGTGTTTCAGTGTTATTTTCGGCTATTACCGAAATGTCAGGATAAAATGTTTGAGTTCGTCACTTGCCATGGGACATCCTCATCAAATCGCTCTTCACAATAAAAGCGTAGGCTTATCATCCAAGAGCTTGACATTTCTGGTTTTTTTCCAAAGGACAGCAATTTCTATTTTACTTTAGAATCAATGAAGGAAAGTTTATTTAATGTTCAGAAATGCCGTTGGAAAATCTAGAGTATTTTTAATTGAATATGAACACAAAATCACGCATGTTTCCTAAAATAATATTATGAAGAAGTATCATGGGATTTTTCGAAAATCAAAGTCCTTGTAAACATGAAAAATCGAGAAATAATAATGGTCTCAATGAAGAACAATAAAAAGATAAATGCAACAAATAGTGATCGAGCTTATAATTCAAAAAAAAAAATTACAAAACAAGGAGATTGGCAACCACGGATCCCTGGATAAGCCAGAGGTGAAATCAGGTACCAAGGAGGATTAAGCATCCCCTGTTGACCGGTAACACCTGCCGTGAGCTCTATGTCTAGATCAGATACCGAATGGAAAGAGACCAAATGGCTGGAAGGAGAAACTGTCCGTTTTTTTAACATGGCACACCAATTGCAAATATTCCATGGAAAACCCTACGAGTTCGGTCATATGTAGATTAACTTAATTTAGGTTAAACTGTCCCGTGGTCTTGATCTGATAAGCAGGGGGGGGGGGGTAGTCACCGCAAATCACCGCAAATGGTCTTGCTCAAGAATATCAACAATCAACCCAAATATTGTTAATATTCTCCGTATAAACATAAAACTTCCGTAAGCGTTCAGCAACATATCACTGTGCGGGTAGTTTATTGACGAGTCGTCTAGCTCTCCAAATAAAGTATTCATAAAAGAAACATGCCCATGCTTGGCGTATAAGTTAGGAAATGAAAACAACTAAGACAGGAGAAGACAGGATATTGCTACGAAGGAATGGGAGGTTCGTGATATTAAAATTAAAATCTTATAAAAACACATCCGCTACATGTAAAAGTTTCAGTAACGTATCTAACCGTCATTGCAGACCTGGGGTATCATTTTTGTTTGCAACCATACATCACCTGGCCAGCGTAAATAATACTTTATCATAATGTTGATTTACACACAAGCTACAGCAATGATGAGTTTCTTTTCAGTCGGGACAGTTTCTTAAATAAACTCATCACCTTACGATTATTGAACTCATCAAGGATAGAGGGTGGGGAGAGGCGGGCCCAGAAGATATTTCCATTTTAATTCTGTCTAGCGGAAAATTGGAATTTCATTTGAAGACTGAATAAGTATAAGACCGATCATAATGCGATTCTTTGAGGGCTTAGATTATTAAACTTTAAACACATTCGGTAGGATCACACGGGGTCTGTCATAAAATACACACGCCTTGGTAAATAATTAACTTAAAAAGAGCAGCACTTTAGGTAGTATAATAGATAGCTAACGTTAACAAGATGTACACATAATGTAATACGGAGTGGGCGTGGCCACTGCAGTTATAACCCATAATTACACGATACAGTATAGTGTCTCCCTTGGCCTAACACAGTCACTGTCAATTAACCGTCGTTGTCTGTTAATTGTGTAACACAATGCCGATCTCTTTTCTGGTGGCTTCCTTTAACAATGAACGCGAGAAATGATTGACATCGCTCTAATTCACTATTAAAACCGACAGTGGTTCAAATTGAGACACTTGTTTTCTTTAAACGAAATAACTCTTTACGCCTCCAAGTAAATATAGTTACACAGAAATGTAATACAATCCCACGGAATACCAGGTAGCTGCTTCAATACACTCTTTTTGCAGTAGTTACTTAATACCTGTACTATTTTATTTCTTTTACATCGAATCTGTCCATCGAATATGATTTAGAATTCTGTAACTTGGTCGGTTGTTCTGTTGTTTAACGTGCCACTCAAGACAATATTGCCTATGCTCGGCACATATCGCCGTAGAGCAGGAAGAGTTCTTTAACGTGCCAACAACTACTTTGATACGGAACCTCGGTTTATTCGTCTAATCAGAAAGACATGGACGATCAACCGCAGCGTGGCTTTGGCTCGAACCCCGGACGCTTCGAATCGAAGTCACGCTAACCACTAGGCCACGACGGCCCTTCAGTAACTATAATGTAAAATTGTTGTAAATAAAACATTTGACGTACAGTTGGACGACATAGTGTGAGTACTACTGGCGTAAATAGAAATAATGGCATAATGTAAATAACAAAATACACAGAAAACATGATATCTAAAACAGTGGGTATCCCATAAGACAATTCTTTTTAATGCTTATAATGTAGATACCATTATAATACAAATAATGACTTTTGAGCTGCACTCCTGGATAAACAGAATATAATATAATTGAAAACAATGTTTGATAACAACAAATAATGATTAATTACGTAGAACAACTGGCTATTGTATCATCGTTTTGTCAGTAATAATATTGTCACTATTTATCACAAATATCAGTACCACGAGCAACTTTTTAACACAATATTTGAAAATTGAATTGATTTGCAATTGTAAATTTTTAGTTTTATAGATCATACATGTTTAGAAAAAAAGTGACCACTAGTATCGAATCTTGTTCTTAATCATGTAAACGGATCTTAATTAAGCTCAATGAATTAATTTCATTATTTTAAATAATCAATATTAGAATATCCATTATCAACAGTTAATATTTTTTGACAGAAAGCGGGGTGTGGAAATGGTGGTACGTTTGAACTGTACGAGGCCATAAAGCAGAAAGATTGCCATGCACGCGCAGCGAAAAAAAACCCTTAAAAAGCAAATTAAGAACCAATCTTTCAAAAGACAAAAATGTTATTCTTATTCTCCATTGTTGTATTTGTGATATGTACCTAACTTGAATATGTCGTCAACAACAAGGTTCAAGTTTGCATTATCACCTATATTTTACATATTTAACTCTGTTCAACCTTTGCGTAGTACACTGTCAACTATTACTTTTTTCTGCTTGAGAATTCATTCATTTGTTACAGAAAAACAATAGACAATTGCTTTTTTAATTCGATTAAATTCAGTTGTCGAATTTTCAACAGAAATGGATGGAAAATAAGAAAGGACAACTTATAGACAAAGGTCAATGTTTTTTATATTTTCTATATTATTCTGTTGTATTTTATTTATGAACACGAATATAGTTGTGATAAAAATAGAAACTGATGATTTTCCCAGTCGCAACTTCAACATCTCACGGTATACGATAAATTGAGTATGTTCAAAGTCTAAACGTGGTTTCAATAAAATCTTCCTTTATACACCTATGCGGGATAAACCCAATGCGCTTATATGATAAAAACCTATATTGAAAACTAAGTCCGTTAAGAGTATATTTGATCTTTAATAGAAAACGTCTCGTCTTCTATGTCTGATTTTTATTTCTGCGTTTTATGTACAAAAAGCCGTCTGAGCTCCATTATCAATTTGATGTAATGTAAGAAAAAACTTGGCAAGCCTATGAAATGTTCCGCATTAGCGACAGTAAAACTAAATCAAATGCATGTTTGAATTCTACTAGAGTTTTAACTCCAGTTATCAAAATATTTGTGCCGATTATTTTCGTCCAGTACTGTGTTGTATGTCACGGATTTCTTTCTTCTTTTAATTATATACTGCAGACAGACAATCTCATAAAACGCCAGAATATTTGTAGGTATCTAGGTACGTATGACTGTAAAGCCTCCGTGTAATATAATGTCTCTAGGACGACGAATATCTAGAATATTTTTAAAAATATGAAAATTGTCAGTTCTCGTTTATTCTTCCTCTTATTAAGAGATTAAAGGTCAAAACACATTTCGTTTATTTTTACTAACCGTCTCTTGGCTGTCTCGGTGTGGACCGACCTCACACTTGCTTGTCTTTTTTATCTATTTGTTTCTGTTTTTGTTTGTTTTTTCTTTAAGGTTTGTGGTTTTTTTTCTTTATGTTTTTTTGTTTTTTTGTTGTTGTTATTTTTATTAATC
Source organism: Pinna nobilis (assembly GCA_016161895.1). Lineage (NCBI taxonomy): Eukaryota > Metazoa > Mollusca > Bivalvia > Pterioida > Pinnidae > Pinna > Pinna nobilis. The sequence continues at coordinate 11,646 of JACSZP010022184.1, forward strand.
TATTATTTTTTTAATTTTGCTCATCTGCTTTTATCACTTATGCGAGAAATGTAATGACAAATAGAAATTTAAATCAATATGAAAATGTTATTTTGGAAAAAAAAGTCTTATCGAACGAATATTAAAAATGCAAGAGAAGTTGCAAATTCACTTGTTGCAATAAATGTATATTAAACAATGTAACGGAGTAGGATCTCTATAAACCCGACATAATCATCTTCATTGAGATTTTTCACAGATATAGAACATGAAAAAGAAGCTGCTTTGGATTATTTGTATCTGTTACGTCGGATATATATCATAATTACATTGATAAATTCACAAACATCACAGACACCTTGCCAAGGCTACGAGTAAGTTAATTTAATTGTACTTTAAGGCATTAAACTACTAGTAAAGATCCTATCCTGACACTGACGTAAAACAGAACTACCTGTCTAAAAAATACATACATCAAATACAAAAAACATGTCTATCGTATATGT
>JACSZP010022186.1:0-16528 GCA_016161895.1 Pinna nobilis
ATATATAAAGACCTTAATAGGAACACAAGAAAACTGCTTTGTTTAGTTTGTTTAAGGAGGTGGTCTTTATATAGAGATTAATTTGCACATAAATAGTACTATTGGAAACAACAGATTCTTATCTTTGTGACCACATGGTTTTATTATACAGGTGATCACAAAAGCAGGATTTACTGTACTTCACTTTAACTTTCTTTACAGACTATGCAGATGGATGGGCCTGCTTTGCTGTTTCTATAATTGTCATTGGTTTACTTACTGCACTTATTGGAGATTTAGCCTCTAGCTTTGGTTGTACGATAGGATTAAAGGATGCCGTCACCGCCATCTCTTTTGTGGCTCTCGGCACCAGCGTTCCAGGTAAGTTTAAAGATCAAATACAACTGAGCCTCATTACTCCAGTTGTTGTTGTTCCTTAACATCCCACTCGAGAATATATCACACCTATGCTCAGTACTTATAGAGCAGGAAGGCTTCTGTGATGTGCCAATTACACTTACTGTTACACGGCACCTCTGTTTTTATTGTCTCATCCACAAGACATGGACGACCAACCACAGCTGGGCGCTGCAAGGATTCGAACCCCATAACCATCGATTCGCAGTCGAACAACCAACCCACTCAGCCACGGCACATACACACACACAGCCCTCCCTGGTTCAATTCCCACAACACCACTCCACGGTTGGCCGTTCCTGTCTTTCGGATGAGACAAGTAAATACTGATGTCCCGTGTCAAAGAGGGTGTTGGCACATTTAAGAACCCTCCTTGCTCTATGGCCAGCAGTGCTGAGCACAGGCAATATTTGTTGCCCTTCACCGGCACACAGTGACGTCTCCATATCAGTGAAATATTCATGATTGGGACGTTAAACAACAATGCAACAAAAACAACATAGGCCTATTTCTTATTGTGATAAGTGATAATTGACAAAGGAAATTCATTAGGTAATAAATACTTCAATTTCTTTTTCATTTTTCTTTTCCAGATACATTCGCCAGTAAAGTTGCAGCAATAAATGACAAGTATGCAGATTCCTCCATTGGTAACGTAACTGGAAGTAACGCCGTCAACGTCTTCCTGGGTATTGGTGTGGCCTGGTCCATGGCGTCCATCTACCATGGCATCAAAGGCACCACATTTTATGTGTACCCAGGAACTCTGGCTATTTCTGTGACAGTGTTCTGTATAGAGGCAGTGTTAGTCATTATTGTATTAGGCATACGTAGGAAACTCGGTGGAGAGTTGGGCGGCCCCGTAAAGTACAGGATCCCAACATGTATCTTCTTAATCTCCTTGTGGATCTTCTATATTGTGATATCATCCCTAGTGAGCTACTGTCATATTCCTGGATTTTGAACATTCTTCCTCAACCCTGAAAAGCGAGTCTGTAAACCTAATAATATTGAAGATCTAAGAGTCTACAAAGTACCTTTAGATTTAATCTTGGGCGAGGCGAATCTGTTGCACCAGAAAGGGACAAGTTTGGTTATCTTCAAGTGAATGGCTTGTTCTAAATGGGCTTCATGACCCAGACTGAAGCGGTTTGTGACACTGCGCTCTTGATAATTGCCCCTTTACAATGGACCTGTTTGGGGACGATTTTGTCCTCAATATCAGTTCATTAATCAACTATTCATCAATGTATCTCTAACTATGATTTCATATCATGGGCGATAAACATACCAGTATTTACTAATCAATTTTTTGTTTATGTTCAACTATTTTTTTTTATCATTTTGTCGACACCCTAGCACATAGAAATAGAATATATTGGGGAAACAGAAGGTGATAGAAATGTTATGGAGGGATGAATTGTGGCAAGTCTTCTAGAAACCATGACACAAGCCTTGTTTTAACTATGTTAAATTGAGGCTTAACAGAGTCAGATTAGCTATGCATAATACAAGACAATGTTTGACCTTGACATTTGGTGCATAATACTTTCAGCTGCTTCTAGTCCTCTTCAAATATTCCTTCATTTTTGTGACTTTCAGATGTGAATATTCATTCAAACTTTCATCATAACATTCTTGTAATTAACTCTTTACCTATTCATTGTGCAAGTCCTGTTTATACCAAAGACTTAATGTGAGTTGTTGCTTCAAAGAATCCAAGTCCTTAAGGGCTTTTAGTTGCACCCATTGTGACCATTTTGATGATTGCATATTTTGAAAGTTTTAGATGTATGAATATGTCAAACGTAAGTGTCTCCAGACTCAAACATGACAGTTATTTTCTATTTATTATTCCAATACTCACAAATATACTTAAGTAAAACTTCAGTGAGTCAAACTCCAAGTTACCATTTCAAAATTTTCAAAACATCTGGACATAGAAGGATGAATGTTCACCAAGTTACTTGAAACCAATATTAACTTTTGCTATTTGTAAAGATCCTGTAATGTGTACATTTAATCTGGAATCCAACTGAGCTGCAAAAGTAAGATTTTGACCAAAAACATTATTCAAGCATTTGAAATTTTGACTTATGTATAGTATTTTAATAGTATTGTATAAAGAAATTACTCTGGACTTCTAGATTAAACACAGCAAGAAGTTCAAATCATCAAAGTTTGATTCGTTGAAGTTTTACAGTATTTATTAAAAGTACCGTTTTTTTTTTGTGTGTGTGTGTGCAATGTTTAAAACTGACTTTGTTAGAAATACCCTGTTTTGTCAGACCAACTATCTTTAGAAACAACTTACGGGCAAGCAGTTTTTGATATATCCTGGAAATAGAATCTTTGTCATAAGATGAACATACATTGTAGCTGCTATAGGGATGGTCTGTCAGGACAGGTTTTACTGTATCATCACATTGGAGGATAGTATAAACACTGTAAGAGGAATAAAACAGTTAGTAGTTATAGTAATAGTGCATTTACAGTCTAACCTGCCTTAGTGACCCACTGAATTAAACATGTCTTGTGTGACCTAAATGAGTGGTTCCCAATATGGGTTTTCCCTATATAATTCACCTGAATTAAGAGACCACCTGTCATATGTGACCCTTTTTGTTCTTTCCCTTGGATGGTCTCTTAAAACAGGTTAGACTGTATATTAGACAAAGGACCTTAATGTCTTTGATCAACAGTAGGATTTATGGTCTCAAATGAATTTAATATATGCATCAATAGTAAATATTTCGTATGAACTATTTTATAACCATGTCTGACATTTAAGTCTTATCTTACTTTTCGACCACATTCAAGAAAAATATGATGAAGCTGTCCCACAACACAGTTAATACACCCAACATTAAATCTAAAACAAATGACCAAAGTTTTCTGATTAAAATTTGTACTGTGATTTTACAAATAGGTCGGGGATACGCAGAGTGTGATTTCTTGACCAGTAACAAAATGTTACAATAGAAAATAAACAACAAATGAAAAGTTAACATAGTGGTTACATTTCCTCCATGTTTAGTAGCAAAATCTTTTCCTTTGCTTTAGATGATTTTCTCTTATGCAAAACTTCTATTGGCTCCTATTAACCAGTTTTTAACAATATTCCACTTTCATTTAACAGTACTGCAGATCATTTTAACCAGCTCGATTTTTTTCTGTTTTAACCACACAATACATCGCTGTATATAATATCCATTATCATCCATTCCTTAAGATTCTTGTCTGCCATCCTGTTTTGTCTGCAGACTGGTAGAGGGAGCTTACACATGAGGCTAGATGCATGCACAGGTCCAGGATTTTTTCAGGGAAGGGTTGGGGGAACTTGTGGCAAGATTAAACCAAACCTGCTAAAATTTACATCTAAGTATCATTGACGAATGATGGTATGACCAGCCTGCCGTTCCCCCCTCCTCCTGTAGATCTGAGCATGAGATGTATTCAGACTAGTGGTAGCTGATGATTAATCAGGAAAGTTCAATGGAGCCTATGTGTAAGTTAGTCAAAGAAGTTTCATAGTCAATCTGTGTGAGGAACATGCTTGAAAGCAAGTAGAAGCCATGTTTACATGTTTTCCACATATTCTCATAAAGGGCATGTCCCTGTGAGTGTAGCCATGGTAACCAGACAGACACCAGTGACATGACAGGCCCCTCTTCATAGATATCTGATTTTGATCCCCATTTGTCAGTTTTATCTTTGTTGCCACATTGGCTATAATCACATGTGTTAATACATTTATTTATTCATGCAGTTATGTTGGAGGAAAAAGAAGAAAAAAAGTTATCCTGTTTGTCTTGAGTGATATTAAATGATATATGGGACTACCATAGTAACCATAGCAATGAGTTATTGTCCTATGTCCTCTACATTATAACAAATCCATTTTCATCTTGTTTCATTAACATTGATGTTTACATATGACCATATCTAATTGTTTATTTATTGTTCCCAGTTTTATTTATTTGTTGTTGGCTTGCTTTGTTTTTCTGTTTGTTTAATGTTATTGCATCCAATGTCTCATCAGATTTGTTGACATCCTATTTATTTGTTAAATTTTGGTCATCGTTGGCCAGCTATTATGGTCAAGCGATCAGAATATATATTTAAAGCAGTAGCAGTTGTAGCAAAAGCGAAAAAATTTAACAATTCAATTCTCATTTGTTTCCGGAAAAAGTTTGTAATTTGTAGTGCATTGCATTTTATTCTCCCGGATCAAGCAGAGAATATAGTTTTTTCCCAGCATTGACCAGTGGCATTTGTGTATCTTTGGTTGTGAGTGAGTGATTGTATCCTTATACTTTTTTTTTCAAATTGATAAACTAAAACTGGCATGAAATCATGTCTATACATCGATAACGCTTTTGAGTAATTCTATGGTTATGTACAATGTAATTCTATGGCTATGTATTTCGTAATCCCATGGTTACAGATTTTGTAAACCCATGGTTACTTATAGTATAATCCCATGGGGTTACTTATTTTGTGATCCTACGGCTATGTATAGTGTAATCCCACAGTTACATATTGCGTAATTCCATGATAACCTATTACTTTATCAAGATGTCCAGTTCAGGTAGATGGTCTTTTACCGATAAATGTATCTTTTATTCTGGCATCTTTTTCTTTTTCTTTTTTTTTACTGTAGTATGTCTGCGTATGTGTAAGGACTTATGGACAGCTGTACCAAATGTCTGTCAGGCTGTACCACATGTCTGTAAGGCTGTACAACATGTCTGTATGACTGTACCACATGTCTGTATCACTGTACCACATATCTGTATGGCTGTAACCACATGTCTATATGGCTGTACCACATGTCTATATGGCTGTACCATATGTCTGTATGATTGTACCACATGTCTGTATGGCTGTATCACATGTCTGTAAGGCTGTACCACGTCTGTATGGCTGTACCACATGTCTGTATGACTGTACCACATGTCTGTAAGGCTGTGCCACATGTCTGTATGGCTGTACAACATGTCTGTATGACTGTACCACATGTCTGTAAGGCTGTACCACATGTCTGTATGGCTGTACCACATGTCTGTATGGCTGTACCACATGTCTGTAAGGCTGTACCACATGTCTGTATGTCTGTACCACATGTCTGTAAGGATGTACCACATGTATGTAAGGCTGTACCACATGTCTTTATGTCTGTACCACATGTCTGTATGGCTGTACCACATGTCTGTATGACTGTACCACATGTCTGTATGTCTGTACCACATGTCTGTAAGTCTGTACCACATGTCTGTATGACTGTTCCACATGTCTGTACTACATGTCTGTATGACTGTACCACATGTCTGTATGGCTGTACCACATGTCTGTATGGCTGTATCACATGTCTGTATGGCTGTATCACATGTCTGTATAGCTGTACCACATGTCTGTATGACTGTACCACATGTCTGTAAGGCTGTACCACATGTCTTTATGACTGTTCCACATGGCTGTACCACATGTCTGTATGGCTGTACCACATGTCTGTTTGACTGTACCACATGTCTGTATGGCTGTACCACATGCCTGTATGGCTGTACCACATGTCTGTAAGTTTTGCCATATATCCAAAAGAGATACTTGCCAATCAGAGTTTGTTATGAAATGTATGAATATATTTACATGTATGTCTCATTATTTACAAGTGCACTGAGGGATGGTAGATGCTTATTCTATGGGAAATTAAAGTTTTAATGAGATCTTGATGACCTAAGTTAAAAAATTCTTAATCTAATGAAGCTAAAGGATTTGATGTACTAACAATGCCATGGTCACTGTGACATTCCAAACCTACTGTAACTGGAAAAGAACAGAAAAATACATGCAAAACACTTCTTGGTCTGTGAATTTGGGAATGAATTTGATGAATTTAACAAGATCAGCATGACATGTTAACTGATAAGTCGATTGTTTGTACCATTGATATAATACAACCAAGAGTAAAGTTATAAGTATTAATGAGGAGTAGTGTTGTGTGCTCTGACAAGTGATCTCAGCGGTATTTATTCTAGTGTATAGATACAGTTACAACTATATATATATAGATACGACACACAGGAGGTTGCAATGTATGACACTTATTGCGCAACATAGCAAGTAAACCATTATAAATCGTGTTTCAGGATCAACCAGGACGTATCTCATAGTGTTGTGTGTGCATGTCAACATGTAGAACCAAACATTTTTGATTGTAAATAGTTTAAAGTATCCCAACTTTAGCATGGTTATTTATATTTATCGTTTTTTGAGTTGTAGGGAGTGTTTTTAATCAAGTAATTTGCATAATTCATGTTTTTTTTTTTTTAAATTGTTTATGTATTAGAGGAGAATGGTTTTGTTTGAATGTTTGAAATGTTGATGGTTCAATATGTTCAATATTTTCTCCATTATGTGTTGTGGTAAACATTTAAAGATCTAGGAAACATTGGTTTTTTTGTGTGAATTGTATTGAGTCTGATAACTCGGATAGACCTTATCTGGACTACAGTCACTGAGAATTCTTATGTTTCGGTCAGATCTGGCTTTAACCCTTTCAATGATACCTACCATGATAAGCTAATGTACGACAACAGAAAAGAGACAGAAAAGCTAATACTGTCTGTATACTTTCGTCTGAAAGGGTTAATGTTGCATCTTACCATATGCATTTATTAAACTTATTTTTATTTTTAATTTTCTCTATTTCTCTTCCTTTGATTTTTTTTTTAAATATTTTATTTTATTATCTTCTTTCTGTGATGGTGACAGTAAATTTTGAATATTTGTAGGAATCTCTGAATTGTCAAGTTTTGTATTTGGAATGAAATATTTCCACTTGGATTATTTGTTAAAAGAACAAATCTCAAAAAATTCACAGCCTGGAATATATCTCTGTTAGTTTTGTAGTTTTGTATTGTAACTCTAGTGAAGTGTATATATAAGTACAGTATATGCCTAGGTTAGCCTTGTTTACAAATGCAATATTATTTTCAGGATATGTATAAGAAATATTGAATTTCATTTACAGTTATTTTTATAAGAAACCTGTATGTGTAAAGGTTATTTCTCATGGAAGGGTAGATCTCTATTTAATTTCCCTTATTTTTTCTCTTTCCTTGTGTCAATTAATGCCTGTAAGATTTATTTTAAGGAACAGTGTTTTTGGTGTAAGTGTTATGTTAGTATCTTAGTGAATAACCATGTTTCTGAGTGAATAACATTTATTAACATTTCATGTTTCAAATGCTTTATTAATATTATTCCTGTTAAGAATTTATCAAAGTTGTCTATTTCCTAAGATTGATATTTCAGATCCTTTATTTATGTTTTATATATTCAGAAATCCTTTTAAATACCTGTTTGTTTAACCCATGACGATGACAAACCTTATTTTGAAATGATACACGGCATCTATAGTTGTTTGTTGAGCAGTAATATTGAGAACCCTTTATGTAATCCATAACTGGCATTTCAAACTTCACTTTAATACAGCAGTTTTGAAATACTGTCCCTTTGTAGAACTCTTCAGCGTGAAGACACGATTAGCTGGCAAAGTGTACAGGAAGGTGGGACTTGTGTATCAGTATTATTATAAGGATATACCATATTTAAGCGTTATCAAAAGAATATACCTTGATATCTACACCTAATACACGTCAAATTTCTTATCTTCCACCCTGAAATATATGCTTTACTTTTGCGGCAATGATATACCCTTTGCTTACTTTGGAAAACAGTCCTACCTTCTTCGTTACACAACATCCAAATATGCCTTTTAGAGCAAGAGAAATACAATCTCAAAACTCCCATATTGTAGTTCAGTCTAAGTGACGAACATTTTTCTTACCTGTTTAGGTAAGACACTGGTAGTTTAAATTTTTTTCCCATCAAAATTTCAATAGAATTGTATTTTGTACAGTGGATTTTTGCTGACAAGACCACATAGGTATTTGGCTAGAATGATGGAATCGATATGGTGGCCTCCCAGGTTCAATGTTAAACTGGGAGAAGTTAGCATTGATGTATGGCAGTACACAAGTCTATAGTTATATAGCTAGTTTGACAGGAGGTATCAAGTACTGCTGTTAACCCTTTCAACATCACAGACCATAATGGAATCCCATCTCGGGAAAAAAAACCAGCATATCATTCTGATAATGAAATGAGAAAGGGTTGTTGTATGACTTTATTATTCTTTCTGGATTAGAAACTGCTTTTGAAGCATTGGCTAAACTGCAGAATTCTAAAGGATGTTACATTTAAATTTGGCAGATAGAATAAAGTAACACTTTACATTGGTAGACCTGAACAGCATTTACTTTAGATGGGCAACAAAGGGAAATAACTTATACCGTCTGTAGGTATGAGTATGAAATGGCCAAACATCGGTAGACAGAATGCGACAACATTTTCTATGATAAGTCAGATAATGAAGTAAGAGTTGTCAAGATTTACCGTTGCTCTGTGGAAGTACAAATGTATGATAGTACTCTCATTTGTGAACAATTCATTTGTGTCGGATCTTCCTCCATCTTGGATTTGTACATTGACCTATTTGTACTTGCACACCATCATCCCATTGATTTGTACATTCCTCTAATTCTCTTCTTGGCTTAAAATATCATGCATGGCTGTTGGTATATATAACAACTTAGTGGAGACTAGATTCTTTAACCTTGCTAACTAGCCAGCTTAGATGATAGGTTATCTACAATTAATGTAGATTTCAAACATTTTGTCTCTCTCAGTTCATCAACACATTGTACAAAAAGTTCATTATTTTGAATACCTTAATTTTATTTATATCATAAAAAAAACTTTGGGTTTTTAGATCTTTCTTCCTAAGTTGAATTATTTTGAAGAACTCTCATAAGTGTACAAAACCTCACAATTTTTTTTTTGTCGTATTTGTTTTTATTTTACAATTCATGGAATTCTCCTTCGTTTCATTACGGAAAGAATTTTAAATATACTAAACTAACAACAAAAAAATCAAAACAAAAACAAAAATTAAAATAAAAAGAAAAGAGTAGAATATTTTCAATGTTGATGCAATTGTAAGTTATGTATTTCACATCCCTGGTAAATATTTTGTCCAACTTACAAAAAAGAAACGAGCATAACTAAAGGTTTTTCGTTTTATTTTTAATTTTTTTGTATTTGATTTTAGTATTTACATTTTTTTGAGATCCTGTCAAATTTTATAGATAGATATATATTAGTACGTACCATCACTCTACTGGGTGTTTTTAATATCCCATACAGTGGTATGGCAATACATAATATACTACTTATAGAAGCTTAATTATGTTGGTTAGAGTGATCAGTATTGTGACAGGCATTGATCTACAATTATTTAGTAGATGTAGATATATATAAGTAACTCAAGGATAAAATTTAAGTAGTAGAAGACACAAAAGTCGCTTATGTTAGACAGTTTGATTATCCGTGTGATAGCTGATGTATCCCCAGTAATGCTTTCTTTTCGTACAGAAAAAGCAGGTGTTTCCATTAATTTGACGCTCGGTCTGTTGGCTCATCCCTCAAAACCATTTAAAGGAACCATTGGATATTTTCATGAAATTACCGTTTTAAATGGCATTGTATATAGAACTTTTCTACGTTTGAACCATCAATTAACCATCCTATATAGTCGCATAATATGCAATATTTGTAACCCTCAGTTGCATTATGGGTATGGTTCTATTCAAAGTCTTGTTGATTAGTAAACATCATTACGCTGTTCATCGTTTTAATATGTAAATGAATCTCAAATTTACATAATTGGTGATGAGTTTTGACACAATTTTGTATGAATTTGTTACATCTATAAAGGTTTTTGATTTATTTCATTTATTTTCACATAACTTTGGATACTATAAAATGTAATATCCAACGACAATTTGAAATAACAAGGCTTTGATGAACCAGCCCTGATGTTTACCTCATTTGATTACAAACGTTTATGAAGTGACCCATATGAAGATGTATTTAAATTGATTAATTCCCATTCCAGACAATTATCTCTGTGTTCGGTATTGTCCTATGTTTTTTTTGCATTACACCAAAATATTGTTTCCATATTTTCAATTAATGTATTGTTTCAAAGTTTGGTTGTCATTTGAATAAAGGGTTGAAGAATTCCCCCAAACTTATTTCTTATTATTTGCGCATCATTTTGCATTGAAGATACGATGTTATTCGGTCTGCCCCTCTTTTCAAAACATGAACCATTTCTAATCCTTGATAGTCTTTACCAAAGATAAAAAACCCTTCCTACTCAATTACCATTAGTGCCGAAAATTCGTCCCGTTTCACGTATGACGTCTCCATATAAGTGAATATTCTAGTGTAGATTCTAGAGTGAGGCGTTAGACCACTATAAAACCAATCAATTCTGCCTCTAGTCAACACGGATGTAATCCTCGCTGGACTTTTGGTTGAGTATATGAAAAAGTTATTTGTGAGAGGTTGGTGGTCACTTACCAGGCAAATTTGTAAACATCAGGTATAGAAACTGGACCATCACACTAGATGACGTAAATAAAATCCTAGGTAAAATCAGAGACGTCTCTGGTGAAATAGATGGAAGAGTTGAGATCTACTATTGCAATTAGTGTCGTGTTCAGTAACAAAGTCACTTAAAATTGTTGACAGATGGTGGAAATATCAAGGATGAAAATAGTCTGGAGAATCAAAGCATTGGACCCGTATATGTAATACTACAACAATATGTGGAATGAAGATGGGAAAAGGAAACCAAGTGTCCGAAGCACGACAAAAAGCCTTATCCTAAAATATTATCCCGCTAAAACAAAGTGGCATAATGTCATGTATAAAGCGATATTCTTTTCAGCGAACGACATCGTGACATTTTACTGTGGATATCATTGAAGTACTCCAGATATAAGTTAAAGCTGCAAAGACCTAACAATTGAGAATTGGGAGTTCGGGGCACATGAGACAAATGAAATTACTCGTATGTTGTAAATCGAAGCCTAAGTGTTCCAAAGATAATGCAACTGCTCGAAATGATACTCCATAAAAAGTTTAATCCGCATATACGACAGATTAGTTTCAGACATTTGAGTATAAGACACTATAAATTGGCAATGTCTTTCATCGTAGCAAAAACCCTTTGCCGATAGCGTCGTCCTCTTCCAGAGTGAACACGCTAGATCCAGTGTAGTACGCTTGTCCAGAAACTTCGACAATTACAGCATTTTTGTACTTCCCATACGTCACTTCCTTGACAACACCTGCTTCAAATATGGAACCAACGGGGCTTTGGAACTTTCGTCTCTGTCCAACTTTTAAGTATCCTTTGTAATATTGTAGTGCCACTCTTGCTGTGGTCCCTGATCCACACGGGGATCTGTCAACCTACAATGTAAACCACATACAGAATAAACGTTTGTGAACTAATTACGGTAAGTAAACGTATGGGACCGTACACAGCAAAAGATTTCGTCTGTGATGAGCTCTGTGTCTGTGTTAATAATTCAGATATTGACAATCAATTGTGCTAGTGAATACGATAGTTTTGAGATACATTCCCTTTGTAGTGCTCTTATGTGCGGGATGCGTTAGGCCAGAGACATATGTCTCTGGTTAGGCTGTGAAAGTAGTCAGGAAGATGGGACTGTTCTCGTTATCAAGTAATCCTGGCTTTATTAAAAACATGAAAAATATAATGTTATAATTTATTTTCATCGCGACCAGTTTTGTAGTTATTCTGTACGGTATAAAATGTGTAAAGTTTGCAATTCTAAAATGAGCAAAATCAAATTTGATTGTAAAACCTTTGTTCTCAAGTGGTTATGAGAAAGTCAGTTCATTGGAACCAATTCTCGCTTCATATTAATAGTTCGACACTAAAAGTACTTTTTGACTTAAACCAGTGAATAAAATTGTCCCGCATCTTTATTTCCCTTTAAATTAGAAATAACATAATAACGATATGATGCGCAATAAAATAAATATGGATTAAAAATTTCAATCGATGTATCAATATAAAAACAATTGTTGTCTCTACTTGAAGAACAACTACGAACTCCAAGGAAAATTTCATGGAGTAAAGAAAACATTGAAAGTGTGTTGAGCTATACAAATGTATACTACCTCCATGTCTGCAAAAACACAGAAATGTGCCGTTGGCTCGTCAGAGAATTGGTCGTTACCATCTGTAAGAAGTGTGCCATATAAAAACGCCAAATCACTGCTATACGGATGTTCCAAAGACAGAATTCCCTTAAGAGCTTCTGAAAGTAATGAATGATTGAGTTTTAAGTTTAAAGTAGTTTCACATACAAGGCAACGAAAATTGAGTGGACAAAACTATTTATATTGTATGTTCTATATTCAAAATCCATCAAACTGAAGAACAAAGATAATCGTGAAACTCATACAAAATGGAAAAAGAAAAACATCTACATCACAAGACAAGCGAACTGAGAAAAAGCAGTGAGATCTGGTGCCCAGGAAAAGTTAGCATCCCTTGTCTCCTAACAACAACTGTCAGTTCCATTCTATAGCTGTAGTCTAAATAAGTTAGTTCTATAGAAGTAGTAAAATTAGGTAAATTCTATACCAAAACGGACTCATATTCTATGATAGAGTTTGAAAATGCAATATGAATTCGCATTACGAAGGTGTACATGTACTTTACTTAATAGTCACAATGTTTTCATGCTCTGCAACATTAAAACTAAAACTTGCATGAAAGATAAAGGGATTTTCAAATATCTTTATACGTTAAAACCGGGAACAAGGACTTATGGACTTATTTATAAGTCCTTACCGAGAGTAAGTCAAGAATTAGGTATCAGATGTTCATAAAAAGGGTTTGGTTCATTCCCGATTATACATGAAACCCATGAATACATGTACCAATGTAACAATCACCTGAAGAATCGGGAGAAGATATACAAGGTGAATATTGGACAAACATAGAACTCTGAAAACCCAGAGGTGGGATCAGGTGCCCGAAAGGAGTAAGTTTTCCTTGCTAACCGGTTACATCACAGTCAAATTCTAATGAAATACATGTAATGGAGAAATTCTCGTCGAATTCTCGTCAAAATCGGTAAATAAGAGTCAACATCGACAAATCAAATAGGTTTGAAATATTTCAAATTCCTGTAGGGATAGTGAAATTATCCATACCTGTTGTCGCACCAGCAGCTTCCTTGAGCTTTTGGACACTTGTAGTTTTCAGGTCATATCCATAACTTTTTACAGAAGTGAAAGCAAAGAAAGCGCCACCATAAACTATGTCAACAGTTATCTCCCCGAATCCCTCCACATGGACGGAAACATCTACAAATAATTACAAATATTCAAATGTGTGCACAAAATAAAACCGAAGAAGTTGTTGTTGTTGTATTGTTGTTTAACGTCCCACTCAAGTATATTTCACTCATATGGAGACGTCACCGTGTGTCGTTAGAGGGCGACAAATTTTGCCTATGCTCGGCACTGCTGGCAATACAGCAGGGAGGGTTCTTTAACGTGCCAACACCTACTGTGACACGGGACCGCGGTTTTTACTATCTCATCCGAAAGACAGGAACGGCCAACCGCGGAGTGGCGCTGCGTGGATTTGAACCCTGGACCCTTCGGTTCGAATTCGAACACGCTTACCACTCGGCAACGGAAGCCCCAAAACCGAAGAAGTACCGAGGATTATTGGAAAATCTAAATTCTAATGAATATGATAAGTTGGGAATAATATCGATCTCAAAGGCATATTTGAAACAAAGTTATCATTGTTTCTTTACTCTGCTTAAAACTTCTTTGATGGAGCCGTAACTTAAGATCTGAACTGTTAGCACTACATAACTTAACCCTTTTTAACATACTGCTGTAAAGCATTTGTTTGCCACTGAATATATAAAGTCTATAGACACGTGTACCTGTAACCAATAATTTTTAGACTTGAAATAATATGTTTCCATTGACAATACCTGTCGCAAAAACAAAAGACGGAACGCTGTGGAATCTGACCGCGCCTGTCTTTCCGGTTGTACTGTCATACTGGACATATACGTCCACTAGACCGCACGGACACTGCACTCCTATCTTTGTCTCCGGACTGCTGGGATTCTTCACTAATTTATTGTCAACAAAGTAATGACCAAGGGCGATAACTCCGTGCCCACACATGATACTGTAACCTTCATTGTGGATAAATATGACACCGACATCTGCTTCCGGTATATCTGGTGCCACCTGTAACACTCCAAACATATCAAAGTGTCCACGTGGCTCATAAATCACAAGTCTACGGTAATGGTCCAAATTCTCACGAGCGAACTTGATCTTTTCCAGAATAGTTTTGCCTTGTAATGGAGGATATCCCTCCTCAACAATACGTAATGGTTCCCCTCCAGTGTGCATTTCAGTTGTTTTGACCCTGATCACCTCAGACGTCATCTTGTTCTCTCCGTTAATGTAAAACATTTATGCTCCACGTTCTATATATTTCAACAAGGCAACATACATAGCATAAATACAGTAAATCATTTCAAGGCCAAGTTGATAAGAAACTAACTCCGTGTTACGACTAACCAGAGGTCAATTTGCCTACAATAGTTGTCAGTAAACAGCTGCATGTTTATTCAGCACTTCGTCTTGAAGATTTCAAGTATGGCATTCAACATAACAAAAGAGTATAGACCTATAGTCATTGTAGGTGTATTTGTTATGAGTAGGTACTTTTAATTTGGGGGCACAACTGCGTAAATTCTTGATTTAGAGGAAACATTTGATAATTGCTGTTATTGCTATGTCTATGTAAACTTATCTCTAATGATAACATAATTTCTAAGATTACCTAGTAATTATCCTATTCATATAATATTTTCTTTGAAGTTTAAGCGTCAAACTATTCTGTTAATTGAACTTATTTCGCTGAGAGTGTCTGTACCTCTATTCAAACATCAACTAAACTTATTGTAAAAAAGTTCGTAGTCAGACCTTCACACTGATAACACCCAACTAGTGTTTTATTTTTTTCCATCAAATACACTGTAAATTGTAAACCGTGTACCCGTTGGGATAATTCCTGACCAACTTCACGATGGGATACTTTATCATACGGACATCCAGTGATTCACTACATCACACCGTCCACGACACCGACCATATTGTCGTCATCATCACAATCATAATATCACTAATTTCCCGGTGATAATTTGGTGGAGAATCCTAAGGGTACACTTGCCCGGGACTGTTACATATATTTTGTAACAGTTAGATCCTAGCACCACGACTACGCACGCCAGACAGAGAGTCAACGTCAGATTTCCCAGGAATCAACATCAACGCCAGATTCAAAAATTGAACACAACCTCCTACTACACTGAAGAAATTGGAACTTTCTGTAAGTACCAGCCTGTGGAAGATGGGGATTAGTACATACTAAATCTTTTTGTAGAGCTACCTACCAAATATGTCTACGTTGTAAGAAAGTGTGACATCTGTCTAGAATGTATAAAAAAAAACTGATGCACTAAACAAACGATGGAAAAATCGACAGAAAATAAGACTACAAAAGCAAAGGGAGTTGGGGCGTCTTCGGTAGTACAACCAAGCCAAAATTTTGCTTCGTGAACTTCCCTTCTTGAACAAAATGGATGATAAAATTAAGAAACACATTCGACATTGACGGTGCACTTAAACATGCGTTGCGCAACGTCAAGAAGAAATTCAGTGAGCAACAAAAAGCAAATGTAGTCTTAGTGAATATGCTTAAAACAACAATGCAATAAACAAAACAAAAAATGAATCTCAATTTAGGAAAACAAGTATGAGGAACTTAAAAGTGTAAGTGAAGTTACTTTTCAGGAATCTGATAAACCTTTTTCAGAAGACTCAACTTATTTAATTCAACTATACCAAGACGAGTTGTATAAACTAAGAGCAGAACTATACGCTAAAAATTGCACTGTCGAAATTATGGCACAACAACCAAGCCACGAGAAACAAGAAAAATAAACCATTACGCAAGAACTTCTGGAGCAAAACGCGGTGGTGAACTCTTTAAGAATTGAAAACAGGGGACATTTTAGATCAAATCAAGCACTTATTGGCCTAGGCGCAACAGCACTACCTTTGTTTTCAATAT
>JACSZP010022190.1:5000-11331 GCA_016161895.1 Pinna nobilis
GGAGTTGCTTACCCTTCCGGAGCACCTGAATCACCCTTGGTTTTTGGTTGAGGGTTCCTGATACTTTGTTTTTCGGTTTTGCACGTCTTGTTGTGTTGATAGCTGTTTGTGTTGTCTCTTTTTTGTTTGGCAATGACTTCGTCTGCCTCTGGATTTTTGAATAATTATTCCCCCTTAGTATCTTATACAGTCAACGTTTTTTTTTACCAAAACGCACTATTGAAACCCAGTAAAATCCGAGTTCAGTAACATAAACAAAGGAATACTCCCTCAAACTATATTCCCGTGTGTCAGATAGTTACTCAGTGGAGTAGAAAAAAAATAATTGCTGACAATAAAAAAATCATCAGAAATTATATATCCAAGACAGGTAACCTAGCTTATTTAGAATTTATTAAATGAGTCAGGCAACCCCTGCACACGTATTATATGTCGACGTGTTTGATCCGCTAATATCGTATACGTTGGCATATAAGTATGAGTGCAAAAAAGAAAATCAATTAATTCTAGACATAAAACTTGACCATAGAAATTCTAGGACGGGAAGGATAGCATATTTCTCTTCTCTTTTCTCATTTTCTCTTGAGTCGAAAGAAATGTATTAAGTGTAATTCATAACTTAATTCACTAACGTTTGTACCCAACATAGAAAGTAATTTTTCTGGTATTTTTCTTGTCCACAAATTTAATTGAGGTCGACCAAACCTGAAGCTTCGATTTAAGCCGCATTATTCTATAATGTATATACATGTACTTCTCTGTGAATGATTATTTGGTTCGTAGTCCAGACCTTATTAAAAAATATATCCTACATAGAATTTAGAAATAGTACTGTTTCTTGACACTAGTGTACTATGGTCATATATAACATTTCTGAAATCAACATGTCATTGTGTAAAGAACGGTCTAACGACCGTTATGAAACATGTACAACAGCATTCGATCCTATGACAAGCCGTATCGACAAACCAGATCATTTTACCGTCCGTAGAATTTACGAAATGCTGACTTTAACCAAGACTGTTGGAACCCCTGTAACATCAATTTGTTTGTCAGTGGCGTACCTCGATATAAAAACTGGTCAAACGCTGAACAAGCTCTAGCGTATCGAATAAGTCGAGAGACATTAACGCCATATGTAGGTGAGGACGGAATAAGCTTCATTTCTTACGTAAGGTAACGGTAGATATAAGACCGGCATATATGTGCACTGATATACGAATAATCTCGATAGCTATCCTTGTTTACAGTTTGAAAGAGCATGTTATTGCAGTGTTACGTTGTTCTTTAACGTCCCACTCAAGAATATTTCACTCATATGGAGACGTCACCGTGTGCCGGTGAAGGGCGATAAATTTTACCTGTACTCGGCACTGCTAGCAGTAGAGCAGGGAGGGTTCTTTAACGTGCCAACACCTACTGTGACACGGGACCTCGGTTTTTACTGTCTCATCCGAAAGACTGGGACGGCCAACCGCGGAGTGGCGCTGCGGGAATCGAACCCCTGACCCCTCGGCTCGAAGTCGAACACGCTAACCACTCTGCCACGGAGGCCCCGAAAGAGCATGTAAAGAAGACGTTTATATCAATATAACAACAATCACTAAAGTTTTAGTTACTATTTGATAGATACATGTATTAAAGATTTAAAAATCGTTGATGAGTGATGAATTAACAGGGTATCGATTCTTTCAAAGCTGATATAGAATCTATTCCATATACGTAATACACAAAATTACACCAACAATGCGCAGTTTGCAGTAATTTATTATGTCATGTACTAGTTATGACCGTGTCATGAACAGATTCACTGTAAAATTTGTCACACATCCTTTGAATTAGCGGTGATTCGCGTGTCGGAAATGAAAACACCATCGGAAAGGTGAGAAAATATCAATTTCGTGTCACCTTAGTATGTCATTATAATCAGAAGGTCCAACAAGTTTCCCTTCCACCGGTATCAGATATATATTAATTAGGTTTCATAATCTGAATCTGATAGTTATTGCATAATGTCAAAATTCATATATTCAGCAAAGAAAGGTCATCTTGGTAAAGGACTTACAATCATCAAAAAAAAAAATCCTTACTGATATGATATTAGAAGTTTACATAAACGGTATACAAGCAACCTCCGCACTATTATTTCAAAATTTTGTTTTTCATTAATATGATGAGGTGACCTCCACATGGAAAGACCCTGATGATTTTATTTCAAATGTTAGACTAGAAGCAGCGGCTAAAACAACAACAGACAGCTACTACTACTACTACTACTACACCACCACCACCACAATCATCATCATCAGCATCATCAGCATCAGCATCATCATCATCAGCAGCATCATCAGCATCAGCATCATCATCATCAGCAGCATCATCAGCATCAGCATCATCATCATCTCAAAAGGTAATGACTCGAAATTTGCATAAGTTTAAGTCCTTAGCATACTAAGACCGGTAAACGTACATAGAATACGTGTAGTGACAAAATATTGCGATCAAAAGGCGATAGAACGACTACGGGGATATTATGGCTCTTTTGCTGAGCCATTTTCCCCCATAGTAATCCCCCCATCCCCGGCTATATAATCATCTTTCCCAAGGGGCAAAATGACTTTATAGCCAGTTTTCCACTATAGTCATATTTTCCCCTCCCCTTAAATTTCTTTGTTGATTTTTTTTTATAGAAAAAAGAGTTATCTACTAAGTTTCAATCAGCAAATTGACCCGAATTTCTAAAAGAATCTTTTGAATAAGATAAATTTTGTTGTTTCTCACGTGATAGATATAAAACAAAACCCGACTCTGTTTGACGTCTATCAATTACAAAAAAAAAATAATAATAACTAAATATACATCACGAATAAATATTTCTTAATACAATTGTAATTCAAATACATGTATGTAAAAACCGATATCTAGCAGTAAAATATAATTTTTCAAGGAAACCAGTATACAATTTACGTGTTTTGCAAACATGTACATTTGTTTTGTTCACAAATTTCTTTAAAATGTACAATGTAGCATAGTGAACAAGATTTTGAAAATTGTAAGAAACTAAACAAAAAATATATAAGTAAATAATTTAGAAAAAAATATTCTTCGCTGTCAAAGAATACGGTCGGAGTATGCAGTTTTACAGTCTTTTCACTCAAGTGGTATTGACGCAGTCTTGACAAATATGCTTTTAATCCAGAAACCTAGCAGTGCTTCAGTTTGTTTACTAACGAAAACTACGTGAAAAATCGGTTGCATGGTTGGAAGATAAAGAAAATAGCTCCAGACATATCTAATTTTAAGATGTTAAACGTTGAACCCCAAAATAATTGATTTTTTTTTTCATTGCCCCAAAGTTATTTGATATTGTTCATATTAATGTAAAATTATTTGCAACTCAAAGTTTATATTGACGTCTTTTGAATCTCTCGAGTGAAGAATATGTTGAACATGTAGCCATTTTCGGGGGGGGGGATGACTATGGGGAAAAGATGGCCATATTCCAGGGGAAAAATGACTAGGAAAGGTGGAAAGCTGCCTATATAGTCACTTTTTCCGGAGGGAAATGTGTCCGGGGGGAGAGATAGCTATATAGCCATTTGTCCGAGGGATAGATGACTATATAGCAATTTTTCCGAGAGAAATATTACTATTGGGGGAAAATGGCTCTACAACAGCTCTTTTGCTCAGCACCACAGGTCTCATTGATTGGGAACTGAACTGAGCAAGGCTTTGACTTGAATTTTCCGTCTCCTCGATAAGACTTTTTTTTAAAAAAAAAAACCAAATTATTCATTATCTAGTTTATTAATTTTCATTATTTTCTTGTTCGTTTGTTTGCTTAAACACCCACACTCGATAATCTTTTAAGGCATACAGTAGAGTCTTATTTTTATACGAGGTGGCGACAGCCAGGATACTAATGTACCCGGGCAGATTATCCGTCTTGCTTAAGCAAACTGGTAATCTCCCTCAAGCAACAGCTTATGTTCCAGTGAGGCTCGAACACACGCTAGTTTGAGGCAAGAGACTGAGTGATTTAAAGCGCTTTGCTCCAACCATTCGACCACAGAGGTCCTTCGGTTAAATCGCCAGTGTCCTTTGTTTTAATTCTAAATATTCATTGCTTAAAAGTACATTTGTTCGAAGCCAAGACTATAAAAAGTCATTAGTCCAATAGGAAGGTATTCTAAATCAGTTATATTATGCAATCTCTATGAAAATATCATGAACAGGGCGATCAAGGTAGGTTTAACTAGTCACACACCTTTTCGTGATTAACATTGCTTCACGTGTTGCAAGAAACCGCGGAGTCACTAAAGAGCGAGATAATTATTGATACGGTTGGTAATAATTGACACCTCCATTTGCCGCCATCACCCGCGGCGTAAAGCTAGTGTCATTTTACTGTCATCATAGGATAAAGACCAATATGTGTGTTAGATTGCCACGTGTGTGACTGGGTAGCAGGGGAAAGTCAGTCTTCCAAGATACCTGATTGCATCTCCAGCATTTGCAGGGTCCTTGTTTGTCCGATATCTAAGGAGAAAGGGATATAGTCTCTGATACGCGTGATGTTAAAATTATCTAGGTATCTGTATCATAAAATGACAGTAGCAGTATTGTCATACAATGACAACGGTTAACGAAATCCCCTAATCAAATACAAAATCTTTCGTAAAATATCCCCGTTATACATTTATATACATTTGTGAATTTTTTTTTTGGGGGGGGTGGAGTATTTTTCATCATCATCATCATCATCATCATTATTATTATTATTATTATTATTATTATTATTATTATTATTATTATTTTGCTTTGTTTTGCTTTCATTGTTTATGAGGTACTATACAATATGCTACGTGACAAGTGTAAGATTAAGATTTACTATTACTCTTATATTGTTCATTTGATGTAAATTACACAATCTTTCTAATCTTTGGAGGACATATCTCTTTGGAAAACAAATGTTTTATCTATCTTTGATAATATGGAAAGTTCATTTTACCTTTTCATTAATTGTTTAATTGCAATAAAATGAAAACTGGCTGGATTGGAAGTAGTTTCTTTTTTCTCTAAGTACCTGAGAGAGAACACAAAATCACTCAATGGTTAAATCAAATATGATTCTGTAGAAGAAACTTTTGGGGATTCCAGAATGATAACATAAATGTATACGATATTCTTTCAACGGGATTTTTATCTACTGTTTTTAAAGATTATGCAATGAAATAAACCAAAACGAATACCTTAATTTGAACAATTTGAAAATGGCTTTTACAATAATTCATTTCTAACACTCTACTGATTAGGTGAACTTGTAATGTAGACGACGTTTGATATCGTAAATTACAAAACTGACGTGCATCTTTGTTTATCATTTCACCCGAACAAAAACGGCCACACCTTTAGAAAAGAAGCATACAAAAAAAAGATATTTCAGTTGCCACACGTTAGAAGGATAACACACTCCCCTTTAGTTAATGTGATAGAAGGGAGACAACTCTACAAACATTGTCGACATTTCTGTTACATTTGTGTGACTATGAAAAGATGAGTTGTTTGTATCGAATTCTTAAAGAATTGGGGGTTTCTATGCGTCCATGGCAGGGATCCTATTTTGGAATTTTCATAGGTCAGATTTGACTTTTATTTCCGTAGTTTCTTGCGTATTGTTCACGAGCTATACGTTTTAAAAAGTACAAAAATGTTTCCTTTGGGCTATCTAATAATTTGTTCCCAACAATAAAGCACGCGGACTACACGATGTCTGTGAAAATTAAAATCTGTTTACGTCACAAGTATTAACTACATGTATAACAGAAAAAAGATATATATTTCTAAAAAGATTTTTTACATTGAATAAATATACGAACGTATGCTACATGTTCATTAGCTTTCAATTTCAGATTACTTATTAAGTATATGTTGCAGATAACTGGCCGGTAATATCCCGGGGCGGGCTATCTGGAGACCTTAAAAAACAAAAACTATAATATGTGGTACGCATCTTATTTACCGGAGCGGGCAATACGGTAAATTACGGCAATCGGAAATGTATCGCGATTTCGCTTCCACGCTGAGAACTTTATTATGCCGTATTCATCATATTCTGAAATACTTTGAGTTTCAGCTCTGTTCTAAAGACGAAATCATCTAGCCCCGCCCCTACTAAGACTCGAACCGAGGAACTCCCGATCAGAAGTCGAGCTGCTGAAAACTCTCCACCCCTCGCAAATGTCAAAGAATCAAACGCAATGATAATGCCATTTTAACTATTTTAATTCTAATACAATTTCTCGAATTATTATTGTTAAGATATGTATAT
>JACSZP010022199.1:0-10389 GCA_016161895.1 Pinna nobilis
CCGAAGACAGTTAGAATAGCACTATGGACCAGACTTGACGTTGTTTTGTAATACCTACTGTCTTTGTATACTTTTACCTGTGTTATGTGATGCTTACCTGCAGGACAGAGCTCTGCCGGTAAGTATAAATTTACTATAAATGGACTCACCCGGTCTGTCAGGTCACGGTGACAATACAAATAACAAATTAAACAATTTCGAAAAACATGCAACACTTATATCACAGATTAAAGTCTATCACTTTTAAAAGTCAATAAAATTAGTAGATAACGAGATCTTTATAAAAAAACAGTCACACGTCTACTGCAGTCGGTCCTTGCGCTTGCGCAGTGTAATTGAGTAACCGATTAGGCCCTGGAAATCAGTATCACCGTCCGGAGAAAAGTTCAGCCAACTTCAGATGAATTCTGATTTTTTTTTATTATGATTATTGTTATACCGTGCCGCTTGACGCGATCACAGATCCGGTCACACACTGTTTGGTTGTCGTTTTGCTAGATCTAGATAAATTTCACGCCGATCTAGGCTACACATGTACGTTGGTTTCAGTTTTTTACGTTGGGCGCCATCTGTAACCTAGGGTACTATACCTTATCTAATTATTATTTATTTTATTTATACCTTTATTATAATATTCTAAATGAGATAGGTGAATGAAAGTATTGATNNTGACTGAACACATTTCGGACTAATACTCACGGACGTCATCACAGACCTTAACAAAAGAAGTCAAAATTGACCGCGAACTTCATTCCAGGCTTACCTTTACACAGAAAAGGTTGAATAAAAAAAATTCACATAAAATTATACTGGATTCCCATTTAAAACCGGGTCTGTTTGGTAAGAAAATAATGTTTTGATTATACCTGTAACTTGCTATCTGTTCGAATTGTCATCGTATTATCGTGTTTGTTAATTCCGTCCTTTTAAGTTATTTTCTGTTGTCTTGTCCTGATTTAGTTTTGTTTTATGTTCTAGGTTGTCAGTGTGATGTCAGTAAACCTTTAACTTGGCAAATCTACGTGTTCCGTTATAAATTTTCTGTCACAGATCACGGGTCACAGATCACAGATGCTTCCTTGAAAACTTGTTTATCTTTGTAAAATTGCCAAAACTCTATTTCAAATGAAAAAGGCTTTGGCAGTGTCATGAAGTTGAATTCAGCTAGTATATTTTACAACTTTATTGCCATTACACACTTTAATTTAAACTTTTAATTATTATTGGGTTTCTAGGATACAGATGAGTCAAGCTTCAGAAAAAAAAATCATATATAAAATTGCAAATAATCTTTAAAGATGCATTGTTTTTTAATAAACCCAATAATTACTGGAAATATAAGATGAAAATGCAGATGAAATGTGTATCTTATTTTGCTGTTTTTTACACAGAAACTTGTTATTGATTAATGTTACATGTCAGGCAGAGATCAAACTTTTCAGGAAAATCTTCCCAAAAGATTTTGAAGAAAAAGGTTAATAAAGATTCTAACAAAAGGACAAAAGATAATTGAACTAGAAGTTTGATGTTTTGAGCCATCGGTCACCCGAGCGAGTGGCAAAGAAATTAATTGAAAGATTTAAAAAACGATAATTTGTATAATGTTCCATAAATGTAGTTACATTATGAAGTATGGTAACAAAATTTACATAGTTAAATAGGGAAATTTGACAAAGTCCCTAAAATGGCCCCTATTAATCCAACCAGGCTGAATTTCATTTTAGACCAACCAGACATTATACTGAATACATTAGTTGTAGTCCCATGTTCATTTGACTTACGGTTCAGGAGGAGTAACAATAACAAGATTTTACTATTTTGGCCCCTAAACTGGCCCCTTTTGATTTGACAAGGCTGAGTTTCATTGAAGACCAACTACATGTTATGGTGAAAACATATATGAAGTCTAGAAGTGAAAATGTAGTGTGGTGTAGGAGGAGTAGTGATAACAAGAAATTGTTTACGGACGGAAGGACGGACAGACGCCGGACAACAGGGTATCGCATAAGCTCTGCTGGTCTATGGCCAGTAGAGCTATTAAGGGATGATGGACCACAGACAAAACCTAATTTGATTAGCCCACCATCAGCGTGATGGTTGGCTAATAATATATGCTTCCTTGAAAACTTGTTTATTTTTGTAAAATTGCCAAAACTCTATTTAAAATGAAAAAGGCTTTGACAGTGTCATGAAGTTGAGTTCAGCTAGTATATTTTACAACTTTATTGTCATTACACACTTTCATTTAAACTTTTAATTATTATTGGGTTTCTAGGATAACAGATGAGTCAAGCTTCAGAAAAAAAATCATATATAAAAGTGTAAATGATCTCTAAAGATACATTGTTTTTCTGTTTTTTACTAAACCTAATAATTACTGGAAATATAAGATGAAAATGCAGATGAAATGTGTATTTTATTTTGCTGTTTTTTACTCAGAAACTTGTTATTGATTAATAATGTCACATGTCAGGCAGAGATAAAACTTTTCAGGAAAATCTTCCCAAGAGATTTTGAAGAAAACAGGTTAATAAAGATTCTAACAAAAGGACAAAAGATAATTGAACTGTAAGTTTGGTGTTTGTCTCCGATATGATTGCAGATACTGTCAAGCACTACTTATCTAGATTGTTCGCTTGTACGAAGAAATGTTATGTCCCCCATTTTTTCCAGACATATTGTTACAGAAGACGATCTACATATTTATATAAAACAAAAGGCCCATCGGCCTTATCGGTCACCCGAGGGGGTGGCAAAAAAATCAATTGAAAGATTAAAAATAAAATGTTTATAATGTTCCTTAAATGTTGTTACATTATAAAATGTGATTACAAGATTTACATTAAGTAAAATAGGGAAATTTGACAAAGTCCCTAAAATGGCCCCTATCAATCCAACCAGGCTGAATTTCAGTTTAGACCAACTAGACATTATACTGAATACAATAGTGGTAATCCCATGTTTATGTGACTTGCGGTTCAGGAGGAGTAGCGATAACAAGATGCTTAAAACATATATGACGTCTAAAAGTGAATTTGTAGCATGGTTTAGGAGTAGTGATAACAAGAAATTGTTTACGGACGGAGGGACGGACAACGGGGTATCGCATAAGCTCTGCTGGTCTAAGACCAGTAGAGCTACTAAGGAATGATGGACCGCAGACAAACCCTAATTTGATTAGCCCACCATCAGCGTGATAGTGGGCTAATAATATATGCTTCCTTGAAAACTTGTTTATCTTTGTAAAATTGTTAAAACTCTATTTCAAATGAAAAAGGCTTTGGCAGTGTTATGAAGTTGAGTTCAGCTAGTATATTTTACAACTTTATTGTCATTACATACATTCATTTAAACTTTTAATCATTAGGTTATTGACCAAACCCGTTACCAACGTATAGCTTTCAGATTTCATTGACCTGCGGAATTACATGATGTTTCGGATCGTATTACGTAATGGCCAACGATCATGGGTTTTGCGGCACATGACGGTGCCTGAGTTTCACAGTGAAATCCCGCGAAGGATGTACTGTTCGGGTTCGACACCATAAGACCGCGGAGTTCGGACCCGCGACAGTGTACATGGATCGCTAGTATATTGACTAGATATATGAATACCTTCGTTTTCGAGCCCATTTTACTGGGCTCGAAAACGAAGGATACATGTTCTTACACGTAAATGATTCAGATTCTTCGTGTCAGATGACGTCGTCACAGATAAACCGGGCTGTGAATCGCCTTTGGCGCTTAGGCGGTGGTGGTGAGAAAGACATTTCCATCACATTACTGCGCAAGAGCACAACTACGCAAGTGCGCTCCAGTGCGCCCGCGGAGCGTACGGCCCTCAGCTCGCATGAGCCACCAACCATCCACTGCAGATTATTACTGTGATTTGTATGACAAAGGACAGCAGGCTCCAAGGATCTCCAAATTAATGAAAGATGTTATGGAGCGACCCTCTTCCTCTGTAAGTTTACTTATATTGATTACGTAAAGCATAGCTTAGTAAAAGAATCAATGTCAAGTTCTGGAAAGGTAAGTAATAAAGTGATCTGTTTTTTTATTTTTCAGACGATAGCCATCGAGAGCAGTGGAGCAGCAGCCATTTAGACCAGTGTTTAGAGTAGTACAGCAGCCAAGTCTACCATTCTCACGATCGAATGGCGAAAGAAATACAATATGTATACTGACAAAAATTCCGATTATTCTGCCGGTCCTTCAATCGAACAGAAAGTTCCAGAAGTTCTTGACTACCTTGACCATGGCAGAAGGTCGTTTCATCAGGAGGATTCGTCTCTATTGCTTCAGTTGTGTTCCAAGAACATAAGTAAACACCAATTACAAAGGAAACAGGTTATCGGAGTTCTCGAAAGTACCACCTCCTATGTGAAACTGCTCCGTAAGCTCAAAAAGCAGTTCGGGGCCAAAGATTATGTCAATAAAATCCTTGACCGTATCCGCGCGGTATATAGGCGACGTCAACGTAATTAGTGAGTGCCCTCTTGACATCTCTACCTAATAATGGCTTAAAGGAGTTGGAGATCTGTTTGATTAATTTGTTATAATTTATCTTCTCAGCTTTTTATTCCAGTATGCTATTTATTATTATTTAATATATTATGATCGACCTTATTTGAAGTTTTTCTTGGTTTAAACAGAGATGTATATAACAAAGAGATTGGCAACTTCCTGTCAATCTATACATTTGTCACTTGGGACGGAAATGATGACCGTTACCTTTCAACGCATATGGATAAGTTATTCTATGATGTTCCGAACGCCCTTTTGAAAGATTACAGATCTCCATGCTTGTTCGTAATCGGTCAATCACGATTTAGTTAGCCCCTATATTTATGCTAAACGGAACGGAAGAGCGGTAAGTCTTTTGAAGTGAAGTTGTTGCAGGAATGATAACGGAGTCACTGCCAAATGAATGTGTTGGAAGACCCAAACTTTGTTATTTATTATTGCAACCTGCAATGTGTTTTGAACTGGATTATTGCAATCTTCAAAAGAACTTGAGTTATGTTATATAACCGCTCACCGATGAGACTATATTGTGTAAGTGTTTAAATCCGGCATTCCACGGGATGTAACGTTCATAAATCAACTGAAAGGGCACTTGCCTTGTTTTGTGACTACTTTAAGCCATGTGACAGCTTTATGTAATCTCCAGTTTTCATTATCCTTTTAGCACGTTAAAGAACCCTCCCTGCTCTACGGCTTTAAGTGCCGAGCGTTGTCAAAATTTGTCTCCCTTCAACAAAACGCGGTGATGTCTCCATTAGATGGAATATTCCTCTCGATAGTTGAGATCAGTTTCTGTTTTGTGAATACGCAAAAGTTCAATAAAGTTGCGTTTCATACGTCTCTGGCTTAAATGTGATCAATGTATGTTTAATGCTTTGTGTTTGTGTTGTCTATCCTGTGGAACGGAAGAGCGGAAAGTCTTTTTAAGTGAAGTCGTTGCAGAAGTGATAACGGAGTCATTGCCAAATGAATGTGTTGGAAGACCCAAACTTTGTTATTTATTATTGCAACCTGCAATGTGTTTTGAACTGGATTATTGCAATCTTCAAAAGAACTTGAGTTATGTTATATAACCGCTCACCGATGAGACTATACTGTGTAAGTGTTTTCCTCCGGCGTTCCACAGGATTAATTGTTCATAAATCAACCGAAAGGGTACTTGTCTTGTTTTGTGACTCCTTTAAGCCATGTGACATTTTTATGTGATCTCCAGTTTTCATTTTCCTTTTAGTTACATTTTATTTTTCACCCGAGGAAGTCGGACTGAGAGGACCTCATCGTGGTTCGGGTGTGAACATCTTCGGATGGCCAACACTCTCAGACGCATTTAATAAAGACAAGATTGTATTGGTTTTGTTTCTTTTTTTCAGGTTCAAAGGTAAGTATAAATAAACATATTCAAGGTTATTCAGGTCCAAAGGTAAGTATAAATGAACATATTCAAGGTCATTCAGGTTCAAAGGTAAGTATAAATGATTATATTCAAGGTCACATAACACATAAAAGGTGCATGTTCCAAGGTCAAGGTTTGTAGTTATCCAATGTCACGGGATACTTCCTCTAATGGCCTACTTCCGGAGTTTTGGCTGCTCAAAGATGACCGATTGGAGAGAAAAAAGTTATACCGGACGTTCAAGACCGGAAGTCGCTCGATTGAAAAGATACTCAAAATTTGACCATGTGATTTCAATATCTACCAGCATGCCAAATTTGGTGCACATAGGTCAAGGTCTTAATCAATAGAGGACAGTCTGATAAAGCTTTCCTGAAAGTTTAACCTTGATGTGACCCCGATCCAGGTCACAGTGACACGTCAAATTTGCAAAGTTTGGACCACCACTGGAACCACATTTCATGAGACCCACCAAAATTACTAAGGTCGAAGATGACCCCTAATGACCTCTATCGATTCCACTGTAGAAATTTGACCTTTGACCTTTTATAAAAGTCTGAGAGGTTTCCCGCCTTTTTTGAAGAATTTTAGGTACCCTCTTTGACCCTCTATGTTCCCTTAAGCTCTTGCCCGATTGGTCCATTTTTTTGCAACAATTTAGGGCAAGGGTGGGGCTATGTTCCCACCAAGTTTCATTGAGATCAGGGCATGGGAACCTCGAAGGGCTTTTAGGGCGGAATGGACTTAAGATAACAGGCGTAGCCCTTTCCCACTTCCGGTTGTGGGAGAGCCACCAAACAAAACCCGGGGGGTCCTATGAAAATCCGACTTCCGGTTCCGGAGTTATTAAGCGTCAAACACCCCCACCCTCTGCCTAACCCTCCAATAGCCAAGGGGGCAGAAGGGACCTAATTCAAAACTCATTTCTAAGTGCTGCTCCGACCCCCCGGGGTTGGGGGACCCAATTTTTTGCATGAGGGCTTATTTTCCGCCCGCCACCCGATATGCCAAATTACAACTCCCTACCCCTCTTAGTTTCTGAGATATAGGTCATAGGGTAGGCTTAAGACTCTTTTTTGAAGATTGTCGTTTGAACGGGTGGACCCCACTTGGGTATGTTTTTTGTGACTTTGAAAAAGTCGCCGGAAGTAGAATTCCTATGGGAAGGGTTAGCGCCAAACTCTAACCGCCCAAACTCTCTACAGGACCCACCGGGTGGCGTTCCCGAGGGCCACCCGGAAAGTCTAACCCCAAGTAATATGGTCACTTTTTTAAAAAGTGGCATAAGAATTGAACCGGAAGTGGCATCACCACCAATTTTTGGGTGGAGGTAGATCTCCACAGGACCCACCCTCATGCCAAATTTGGTGGCCCTAGCACCACGGGAAAGTCTAAACCCACGTGGCTCTAGTTTAGGGACCTAAGTCGTGCCCGGCACAAATTAGGGATCCCAAGCCTCCCACTAACCACGTGACTGCTTTACCACCTGAGTTTCTTCAAGAGAAGGTCCTGGGCAGAGCCAGAAATGACCAAGGCCCTTCAGTTGAACAAGCGTGAACCAGGGCTTAAAAAAACACTCGTCCACACGAGTGAAATTTTGAAAGTGCCGAGTGGATTTCAACAGGCACTCGTCCGGGTGCCGAGTATTTTTTCTGTAGACTAAAACCAAATTTTAATTTCCAAATAATTTCATTTTTGTGTAGAAATGTCAATCTACTGTAAAGAAAATTTACGGCAAGTTATAAACAACAGTTCTGATTATTTTAAAGCGGTTCAGGAATAGTTTTTATATTGCTCTGTCGTACGCCATCCACATTGCATGACCCACCGAACAAATTCTCACCGGAAACCGTTCACTACACATGCTCATTGTCCTTTAAGCAAAATGTATACCGAGTCCGATTTTTGATCGATGTCAAGTCAACATTTATTGTAAAATTCATTTAACATAATTCGTGCTATTTTCTATGTTGCGGTTGAAAATTTTACAAAAATTACACTTGTAGTTGTTGCATACTGCACTATCTCTAACACTTTTTTATGCTCGCTTTAATATCGGCATACGTATTCACTTCGTTGTCATCTGTAGTTTTACATTAAATGTCAAAACGAAGTCTGGATACTTTACCAGTACACGACAGTAGGCGAGGATATTCTTATTAAACCGACTTGGCCTGCTAAGTTTATATTCGTCAGGAATATTTGTCATTCTGGGTATTCACATCTAGGAATATTTTTTTCAATCGACATGCAATGAACAGCGCAAAAGTGAAGTAAAAGACGAATGTACTCAATGTTCATAGACACAGTCACCGAGTCACATACTATGTACGGTAGTGCAGTAAGTATACTGCCAGTCTGACACCTACTACAAGGGAGTCCAGCATGATCTCCAGAACGTTTTACTAAGTCTCTTGCAGTGAAATTCCTGATATATTTGATGTAAGATGGGATTTGACCAGGAAAGGCACATCGTTAAAATAAAATAAAAAAAAAATGCATAGAAAAAGATATAGATCTATACAAAACATCTTAAACATGGTAGGATTTAATTGAAAAAAAAATCCCCTGAATACATTGTACATACCGGTACAATGTGATTAAGAGATTTTATTGTTGATGTTTTAAAGGTCATTACAAAATTTCATTCACTGCAAATAAATTTACAGTTTAAATGTTGAAAAAAATTAGGTCTACAAGAAAAGTGTTGAGGAAAATTGTCTGTGAGTTAAGTAAATTCTGAAAGCTACTGTGCACAGTGACGAATAGACTGAAAAATTTTCTTTAAGCCCTGGTGAACCTATACCTCAAAAGGATGCTATATTCCAGAAATTTCCTCATTTTGCCTGGTACTTTCAGAGAATAAGATTTTTAAATTTTTCTTGTTGTTGTTATGTTTTTGTTTAATGTCCCACTCAAGAATATTTCAGTCATATGGAGACGTCACCGTGTGCCGGTGAAGGGCGACAAATTTTGCCTGTGCTCGGCACTGCTAGCCGTAGAGCATGGAGGGTTCTTTAACGTGCCAACACCTACTGTGACACGGGACCTCGGTTTATACTGTCTTATCCGAAAGACAGGGACGGCCAACCGCGGAGTGGCGACTACGGTAATCGAACCCCGGACCCCTCGGCTCGAAGTCGAACACGCTAACCACTCGGCCACGGAGGCCCCCAGTAGGTGTTGACACATTACAAAACCCCCCTTGCTCTACGGCCAGCAGTGTCGATCATAGGCAAAATCTGTGGCTCTTCACCGGCACATGGTGACGTCTCCATATGAGTGAAATATTCTTGAGTGGGACGTTAAACAACAATACCATACCATTCGAAAGCCATCACGACCGATTGATCGTTATTGTGTATCAGTAAAAAAGATGATGAGGATTATGTTCCCCTTGTCGCACACATAATCCCGTTCTTTTCTTGATTATAATCATCACCGGACAAGACTTGTTCCAAGATTCGTAACAGGTGTCACGACGGATACCGCGCGCGCAACAACTGCTTGCCCTCGAGAACACCTGAACTTGCAACCGGTTTTTAGTGGGGATCGTCTTAATCTGTTTTTTTATCTGACACGTCTTGTTGTTTGGATTGCCGTTTATGGTGTGGTCTCCTTTTTTTTTTTGACCATGGTGTTGTATTTCGATAATTGAATTTTGAAAGCCCCTTGGTATCCTCAAATAATATATCCGTCAATTTTTCAGGTGTCTGTAAACAAGTTGAAATTGACTGCTTAGATGCGCTGTAGCACCAAACAGCACCTGTCATGAAGTCAAAGAGAAAGGGACGCTTGACTACAAGTGAAGAAAAAAATTAAACCTTTTTTACGAAAGACCAATCATCTTTCTTGTGTGGCGCAGATGTTGGCACGTTGACCAACCCTCCCTGCTCTAAAATCACAAGTTCTAAGCTTAGGCTAAAATTTGAGGTTAACCGTCTGTGGTCCGACAACCTGATTTTTCTAGTTTTCTTATTATTAAGGATTAAATAGACATGAAACGAAATCTGACCCCGTTGTATGACAAAAACTTCCAATGGCATAAGAAGGGGTTTGAATAGACCACACTGTCACAAAAATATTCGAACAAGAGTTGTCCGAGGACAACAAAGCTCGGGGCAACCATAAGTAAGTTGCAACACCCAACAATGGAAAGTGGGTCAATCATCAGGTCAAGATGGTTTACGGTATAAATGAAAAGGTCTAATCCCCAAGTAATACACACATGAAATAGCAAAGCCATGATCTATTCTGATTCAAAATTTATGGCCAAATTTTAAGTTTTTTTTTAAAAAAGTTAGTCAATCTGCAAGGTCAAGTATTATGAAACTAATGGCTAGTTCTTGTCACAAGGAAGACACATGTGAATTATTACAGTTTATGGTTTGTAGCTATGTAGGAAGCGCCGTTTAACTTTTTTTAAAATCAGTATTTCATGATACCACGAATTATATTTCCCGATATCA
>JACSZP010022200.1:1352-14114 GCA_016161895.1 Pinna nobilis
AGTGAAATATTCTTGAGTGGAACGTTAAACAACAACGCAACAACAACATCAGAAAATCCAGCATACTAAGATTCGAATCGGTTACCTCCCTTTCTAAAGAAGAATGGTATGTCCAAGAGTAAAGGCTAACATCGTTCACCAAGGTGACTATTATGTCTCCTTTCGAAGACAAGCACTTAGTCGTTAATGGCCTGAGTACCAGATTGTATGTCAACAGATCTTACCATCTTACCAAGAGATATGACTCGTCATGAACTAGATACCTTATAGAACTCTGTACAGAATATGGTCAATATGACGTGCCAGATGAGACAATATTTTCTAATCTTCATCGCAGTACTTCCGCTATGCGGTGGCTTCATACTAAGCGGTGAGTATGTTTTATTTGTTTCCGTCGCCCAAATGTATCATTTCATATATCTATCTGCATTTCGGATGAGACAGTAAAAACCGCGGCTCCGTGTCATAGGAGGCGTCGGCACCCTGCTCTATGGCCAAAAAGGCAGAGGATAAGCAAAAATGGTCGCCCTTCATCGACACATGGCAATGTCTCAATATAAGTGAAAGATTCTTTCAGCCAATTTTATTTTTATCAATAATATTAAGTACACCATATACTTTTTAGAAATAGTTTATGTGGTCTTAATTAACATTGCAA
Source organism: Pinna nobilis (assembly GCA_016161895.1). Taxonomy (NCBI): domain Eukaryota; kingdom Metazoa; phylum Mollusca; class Bivalvia; order Pterioida; family Pinnidae; genus Pinna; species Pinna nobilis. The sequence goes on from JACSZP010022200.1 coordinate 2,011, forward strand.
AATTCAGGGGAAAAATACCAAATGTGAAAACGAAATTGTTGTCTTCTTTGATAGTATATCCGAAAGATTTTTTTTCAAATTAACTTGCACAATGTTTGTGGTAAATTTAGAAAGATGACTTATATTTATCAGAATTGTGTCAATTTCTGTTCCTATCTGGTCGGCTAATAGCTATGACCTAAATAAACAGCCCAATATCTCCGAGAAATGTAGAGTCGTGCTCCACTTTTCAAATTTTGAAACAGAGAAATATCAATCGATGAAGAGAAATTAGATTTCTTTGTCTCTACCGACGTGCTAATCGACCTAACGCAACCGAGAATGGTTTCTTTCCTATAGGGAATTAAATTGAAGTGCTACATTATTTTTCATTGTACCCACAAAATATTAAATGCTTCTTGCTTACATGCTTAAAAGTATGACCTAACAAAGAAGCCTAATTTATTGTGTCCTTCAAACAAGGGATAAAGAGGAAGATACAAAGAGGGCATTCAACATTCAAAAAATCGGTAAAAACAGACATCACCATGGCCAGAGCAAATATAAACGGTATCACGAATAGTAATATACATAACAACACATAGAAAATTAAAGATTGAATAACACAAATCCCATAATAAACCGTCATGAGCTCAGGTGTTCCGGAAACAGTCTGACCTACCACAATAGCCAAAACTATTATCCCCTTCAAACAAATGTAAGCCAGTGATAGTTAAAATTAAAATTGATAGGTACCGCCTAGTTATGAAAAATGTTGAATGATAATCTAAAACATGCACGTATCTCAGGTCAATCAGATTTACCACTAAATCTTGACCTATTGACTGAGCTTAATTTTATCATCCTCCTTTCTTAATAATGAGTGACACTTACTCCTTTCGGACTCCTCTGTTGTTTTATTTGAAATTAGTCCAACCAATGTGATACCACGCGTTTGATTAATAGAACGATCTCGGGATTTTCTATGACCCGAAAGGCGTGTGTTCTATGAATATTCAAGATATATATCAAAAGATAATAATTGAAGATTGAAGGGGGCAATCAAAATGCAAAAATGCAAAAGCATACAAAACCATGGCCAAAACAAAAGGAGACAATAACACAAACAACAATCGACACAACAAAAGACGTATAAAACCAAAAATAAAGTAAAACAAACCCCGCCAAAACGGGATTGAGTTCATGTGCTCCGGAAGGGTAAACAACTCCTGCTCCGCGCGCGGCACCCGTCGTGTCACATATTGTCGAATACGGGAATAAGTCACAATCGGTGATGGTCATAAACGAGAAAAAGGACGGGATTAGGTATGTGACAAGGGGAACATATCCCTCATCATCTGTTTACAGATTTACCATATCGATCAAACAGGTCATGATTTTCACGATCACGGGTCACACGACATTCATACTACAAAATATAAATCTATCAATAAAACAACTTCAATTTACTTTGAGATAAGCCCGTTATCTGATGCTCAGCCGCCATGTTGGATTTATCAAGTGCAATGCTGACGTTGGATTACTTGGACCGGATGAACAGAGTATTCCATTTGTAATTTTACGATTTGAACCGGTTCAAAACATTGAATGGAATAATCCGTCCAGAGTAGGATTCTCAACGGGGCTATTGTTGAGACCATTATCAACATACTTATACTCTACTGAAATTGTTTGGTACTGTTAAGTTGGTTTTTTTCGCGAGAAATTTACTTTTGCGTAAATACGGAAAAGCACTTACTCTTACTCGCGTACATAAATGTATCGCTAAATATTCTAACCTGATATAAATGTACATCATACAACATAGGACTATTTCTATAATTCGCAAAATCAGGAAAATATCCTCTCGCGAACAGGACCCAGTTGCACAATAGTTTAATTAGAAGTTAAATTCATTTATGAACTTACTTATGGTTAAATTATGGTTGTGGTTACTCTAAAATTAAAGTTTTCTAGTTAATTCTTAATTCAGTAACTAATCAACCCTGCAAGAGCGTTAAACCATATCCATGTAGTTAGCAATTAAAAGCCAGAGTGGCTAACTACAAGTTCATTTAACAATGCATTGTGCAACTGGGTCCAGGTGTTAGACCATTGATTCGCCAAAACAATGTTTCGTGAACTTTTTCTGGATTTTCAGCACCTTTTTTCACTTAACGACCGAATGGTGTATTCAATGCAAACTATTTCATTATTTCTAATAATTGAATTTGATCTGATTTCAGGTTCGAAGACGTCTTCACAAACCCTCGATCCACTAGTCAACCGTTGTCCAGGTCATTTACTTAGAGATAAACAGACCATGTATAATACCATGAACAACATGTGCTATAGGTATGTGGTTAATCAGCAAAATACCTGGCAATTTGCCAAAAGCAACTGTGAACGTGATGGCGGCAGCTTGGCAATAATCAGGGACTGGAGCGTGAATTATTTTATTCAGCTCAGGAGTGTGATTGTACTAGGTAGTCAACAGAAGAGTATTTGGATAGGTCTGTCCTATTCCCAGGAACAAGGAAAGTTCACATGGATCACAAGTAAGATTTATACACTCATAAAAAAATCACCAACTTTCGGATCCGTTAGTGACTTTAAAGGATTCAACGTTTACACTCTTATAAAAAAAAAAACACCAACTTCTGGATCCGGTATTGACTTTAAAGGATTCAACGTTTACATTCTTATAAAAATCACCAACTTCCGGATCCGCCAGTGATTTTGAAGGATTCAACGTTTACTATCTTATAAATAACACGGATTTCTGGATCCGGTGGTGGTTTTCAATGACTGTAGCCTGTAGATCGGAGGGTCAAGGGTTTCAGGGCCCATGTTTGGTCTCCATCTTTCCTGTGAATGACTTGCAATACATAAGCCCCATAACAAGATATGGACCCTTGTCACAAAAAGTCTTGCGATTAAAATTTCTTACGCTTACAAGAGGTATTTTTCATAAGATTTTGTGTGTGAAAAAAGGTTGTGGATTGATACAGCTAGCCATTACTGTAAACGGGATTTGATGCATGTAATCTAGGAAAAAAACAGACAAACTACAAAGCTGTAGATGCGGATATTTTCGTGAGTTGTAAATTATGCGATTTTCCTATGATAACCGTTTGCATGGGGGGCAATTTTCGCGATATCAGCATGAAGCATGTAGAACTACAAAGAATAAAATTCTATTTTATAATCGTGGCACTGTATGATGAGTGGTTCATAGAAAAACTTAAAACATTTAAAAAAAAATACCTTCCCTTTTCCTCTGTGTTTCATTCCGAAAGCTAGGATTCCTAATATATATAGGTATTTTTTAATGTCATAAATCAAATACAATGCCTGCTTTCGGAATCTAGTCCATCTTTTATGGTGCACAATTGATGTTGATGTTGAAACAAAAATTGTTCCCAATTCCCGCACGCTGAATTCCATCAAACAGTAATTCATTGCCTTTTCAGGAATAACTCGACTACAGTTCTTTAAAATTCCAATGGGTTATTTGTGACTGATGTTCCATGCCGGGAGGGGGCACTTACTCCTTCCGCACATGTGGTTCCATCTCTTATGCAATTAACATTTTAACTTTTAGACTTTTACTATTCCCAAGATGCCATCTTTTATTGGACTTCGAATTTTCATATTCACTTGAAATGAATAATTTTCCTAGTTTACTTATTGTAATGTTAACTAAAATCGTTGTGTGAAATATCATTTAATTATTTTCATTAGAATACTTATTCTATTTTTTTCTTTACTTAGATGAGCAGACGACATTTTCAAAATGGAGCCGCGGACATCCATTAAGTCACACAGACAATGTTGATAAGGACTGTGCTGTTTTTAAAAGCGGAGATGCCACCTGGGTAGAGAGAGATTGTTCAAGACCCCATGGGTGGATCTGCGAGTATAGTAAGTAATATATATATATATATATATAAATATTGCACTTTTATAGTAAGAAAAGCAAAGCCTCTTCTTTGTTCAAATCTAGTGTCGGTCATTTCTAGTTATGTGAAACAGTGCCATTGTTGAAAGCCGGTGGAGTTACCCTGAGCACGAGGTGTATGTAGACGAGGTTTCTCCTACACAGCCGAGTAAGATTGAAGTAGTGCCACGGGATATTCGAAATCCCAAGTGCTAAAGTATGCCTAGAAAAATTAAGGTTCTAACGTGGAAAACAAATGAAAATCTCTAACGGGATGGGACCAGGTGTCCGGAAGAAGTCAACGCCCAGTGTTGACTTGCCACATCCGACGCAAATTTTCCACGGAGATCGGTAAAATGTTGATTTCGTTTGAAACAGTCATATGCTCTTGATATAACTAGCAAAAGGTAAACACTGATAATAGTAATTTCAAGCATATCATCTGGTATCCTAAAAATGGAAACTTATTTTTTTAACGAGTTTATTGTATCGACCAAAATACCAAGTATTGTCGTTTTCAATCGTTCAACAACGTTTCCCTGTGTGAATAGTTTATAGGCTAGTCGTCTAGCTCTCCGAATAAAATATGCATAAGAAGAACATGCCCTGGCATAACGTATACGCCGTGAAATAAAGACGCAATATGCAGGAGAAGATGGGATATTGCTACTCATTAACGGGTACTCAGTAGAGATGTCATGTGCCATGCAATCTTATTCAAATTGATCTTCTGTATGTCATTATTATACGCAACGTTGCATGGTAATCCATAGAAACCCAGTTAATAGTGGTAATCATGTAGCCTCGTTTGGAACTTCTCTTGTCTATGTTCACGTTGACCACCTGTACCCGCAGTTATGTAGGCCACAATATGATGGGTTATTAACGGATATCTTTGCACTAAATTCGCATTCGGGTTTTATTTGATATATTTTTGGGGGGTTATCCTTCAGTTATTAATTATGTGTGTGCAGTAACTGCTATGGGAATACATTAAGTCACCATGCTGTTTCTAATTAAAGAGACAGATGCAAAACCCCAACCTAAGACAACGCTTCAAACATCGACAACAACAACAACCAAACCACAACCAACAACAACAATAGAGCCGACAACAACAGGTATGTTGTCCGACAACTCATTTAATAATCATATATGGACGTCAAATAAGATCACAGGACTTGAGAATAAAATAGTCTATACAGAAAAATTTTCGCCCCTCTTTTATTTTTGCCCCTTTCGCCCTCATCGTCAATTGGCGAATTTAAACTGGGTGAATTCAAAATGGTAAATTCATTGAAGAAAAAAATATGACGAGACTGGTCGAATTCAAAAAGGCGCGAAACTGTCTGTAAATGCATTAGGGCGAACATTACACGGGGCGAAATTATCCTGTATACAGATTGCAAATCACTGGTGGAACCTGAGTTTCATTGGTAAAATGCAATAGTTCACGACTACTGCTTAGGCACCGAATGTACTCAAGTAAAAGTGATCCATGCATTTTACAGATTACGAATTAATGTTTTTTGCAGTTTTAGTAAACCTTGATTTAAAAGACCATCTATGGGAAGGTAACCAAAGGGTTATCTCTTAACTCGGATGTTTATATTGCAAAATAGCATTTTGTTCACATAAAATAGATAGTCATTTGTTTCACTGTGTTGTTGAGACAGATTAGAATGCATACATAAAAAAAGCAAAAGACCATTATCTTTTAACATATATTTATACGTTCTTTGTTCCTACCTCAGCGAGTACAACACCCACTACAAATACTCCAGTGGAAACAACCAAGGAAAAAACTACAGAACTGCCGACTACAACTACCTCTACAACTACTCCTAAACCAACAACCACTACGGCACCAACGACTACGCCAAAACCGACAACCACGCCTAAACCGACAACCACGCCTAAACCGACAACCGCCACAACACCAACGACTACGCCAAAACCGACAACCACTTCGGCACCGACAACCACGATAAAACCGACAACTACGCCTAAACCGACAACTACGCCTAAACCGACAACCACCACAACACCAACGACTACACCTACAACCACCGCGGCGCCTACGACTACGCCTAAACCGACAACCACCGCGGCACCGACGACTACGCCGAAACCGACAACCACTACGGCACCGACAACTACGCCTAAACCGACAACCACTACAAGTACTCTGTCAAGTATCATTATATTGAAGCCAATCACTGAAGAACCCCTTGGTGTTATACTAGGATGATCTGGAAAATAAATGAAACTTTTCTTGAAACTAAATATTTATATGTTGAAGTTATTTTACAGAATCCAAATCTTTATCCCAAATTATATTTGAATTATCGTGAGCAGTCCTATTGATCACAAAGATACATGCTGTCGTCGTCCAGGTACCGTTTCAAAAGTTGGGTATGTTTTTGAAAGTCAGTGCCGGCAACCATAAAACTTTAGAAATTACTTAAGTCTGAAAATTTTTCTAAACTCCAGCTTCTCAGCCAATAAGAATTCAGTATTAGCTGGATTTGAACAAAATTTGAATAAAATGACTTGAGTAAGTTCTTAAGTTATATGGTGCCAGGCCCTGATTGCAGCCAAACATTATTCAAAACTGAGGTTATAGCAGGACCGGCGGAAGCAATTTGACTTGGGGGGGGGGGGATGTTAGGAGTAAGTTGAGATGTAATTATGGTCTCAACGTGGAAATCAATCCTAAATCTCAAATGGGATGAAACCAAGCGTCCACAAAGAATCAGCGTCCCATATTGACATGCCACTCTTGTCGCAAATGCTCCTTAGAAACCCACAGCGTCCCATATTGACATGCCACTCTTGTCGCAAATGCTCCTTAGAAACCCACTGCGTCCCATATTGACATGCCACTCTTGTCGCAAATGCTCCTTAGAAACCCACNNCTCTCTCTCTCTCTCTCTCTCTCTCTCTCTCTCTCTCTCTCATAAACCACACAGATTTAGTCATTCTATCGTCCGTTCTGTTGGACCAGAACATTTTACGCACCACCTCTTTAAGAAAGAATCAATCTACATGGATGTTACAGTCAGTATTGGCCGAGTCTCTAGCTGGTATTTGTAAAATGTAGACTTGATTTTGACATGTAGGAAACTCAAATCCAAAAATCGAACGACAGCCGACACCATGGCTAAAACAACAGGAGACATTACTACAGACAGGAATCTACACAACACATACACCTAGAAAACTAAAGTAACAATGACCACAGTAAAACTAAATCTAATGTACACGAACCTCACTAAAAACCCGGAATGAGTACAGGTGTTCCGGAAGAGTAAAGGATAACCTGTATTCAACAAAAAATTCCTCAGTGCAGGTAACGTTTGGTTGAGTTGTTATTTAACGTCCCGTGCAAGAGTCTTTTACTTATATGAAGACATCACCATGTACCGCTGAAGGGCGATAGAATGTGGCACTCATGACCGTAGAGCAGGGAGGGTTTTTCTAACGTACCGGCAACTACTTTGGCACGGGACCTCAGTTTTTACTGTCTCATCCAAATTACAGGGACAGCCAACCGTAGTGTTTGTCTCAGATTCCAACCCACGAACTCACGATCAAAAGGCGATCTCTCTAGCAATTATGCCAAAGCGGTCCCAAAGATAGAGGAACACGAACCCCACTATAACCCGGAGATGAGTACAGGTGCACCGGAAGGATCAAGAATACCTTCTTTTTTTTCTACGCTAATTTGCTCAATACAAATGTATGGTAACATTTGCTCAGTGCCAGCGTAATCTCTTATATGGCCTTGATTACGTTGTGGGAAATTGCCATTCCCAATTGCCCTGATAACAGACAGTATCTGTCCTTCAAGATTGTACGGTCATCAGTTATAGTGGTTGTATCATGACGAGAGCATTAAGGGGCTGTTTATTCCTGTGCTTGGCATTTACAGGAGTGACCAACGGATTCTTTTTGAACAGTAAGTAAAGGAGAAATATCTAACTTTGATGTCCATCTTTTAAAGTAGGTGTTTTCACATCCGTCCAAGAGGATTCGTCGTTGCGTCACGTGGTATTTGTTCCGGGTTACATTAGACATAGAACTTACAATTCAAATACTGTAAATTTCGCATTTTTCCTCTGATTTTGTTATTTGTTACACTTTATTTCGACAGACCTTTCGATAGTATAACAATGTGTATATATAAAAGCAAAGGTGCTTTTGGAGATATGACTAATGACTAACGTAAACATTATATGTTCATGTATATAGCTTTGCTATGGCTTTGATAATGCACTTTAATGACCCTTGATCACATTCTAAAGAATGCGTTTAGGGTTTACATGAAGAATGAACTTTCCTTGCTGGCACGAATGATGTTTGTTTATTTATACATTGTAAGTATACCTAGCTAAAGTGATACAGTGGGACCTCGCCTATAGACCACCTCACTTTAGCGATCACCTCGCTATCAAGACCATCAACATTCAGTCTGTTAATCATTATTTCAACCTCACAGAGCAGACCACCTCACTAATCTGACCAATTTTAGCCATTCACTTGGATGGCATTAAAGGCAAGTTTCAACTTTAATACCCTCGTTGCATGGGTAAAACGTAAAATCGAACATTTCTTCTATCGCTGGATGCAGACCATTGTCATAGCGACAGGGAATTTTATCGGGAAAAATAGACATCCTTTTTCTACGTAGCTAATATTTTCGAGGCGCGTTTTTTATCAGAACAGTCATGTGACAATCATGTGATCTTCATACGTATTCGCAAGACAAACTAATAAAGAATGCATCTTAAGATATTTCTAACAAGTTTAAATTTGTCTTCATGCAATTTCGAGGTTTTAGTCCGGTTGCCAAACCCCCCAAAAATGGATAACCTGGGCAATAAGGTCTGTACAATGTTTTGTTTTTTGGGGTTTTTTTTTTTTTTTTTGCTGTTTCTGTTACTCTGAGATGTGCCCTTTAAAAATCTGAATGACGCCACTCTGTCATCCTTGGGCAATCCGCACAATATGAAAATAAAGACCGCCATAATAGAAAATCTTGATTTTGCCAATATCTCAGTAAGTGTGCATGGTATCAATCTAATTTTAGTGTCTATCCTAGTATTTTGAGGGATAAAGAATCAGATTAAATCATTTTTGTAGAGATCACACCAATATTTTGTGCTGAGTAGGCATATTAAAGCCGCCATTACTAAAATTCTCATTTTCGTCAATATCTTAGTAATTACTAATAATATCAAAATTATTTTGGTGTCTTTACACACGTTTTTAGGGGTAAAGTGTTACACTCAACCATTTTAGTAGATATCACATCAAAGTTTTATGCTGAGTGGGCATATGTAGGCGGCCTTCATTACTGAAAATCTTATTTTCGTCAATATCTTGGTAACTATTAATGATATTAAAATGATATCGGTGTCTACACATGTTTTAGGGGGAAATAGTCAGAATCAACCACTGTAGTAGAGATCACACCAATATTTTGTGCTTGGTAGGCAGATTTAGGCAGCCGTCATTACAAAAATATCATTTTCGTCAATATCGTAGTAATTACTCTTGATAGCAAAATAGTTTTAGTGTCTTTACACATGTTTTTAAGGATAAAAATTCAGACTCGACCATTTTAATGGAGTTATGGAATACCAATACTCATTGCAAAGTAAGTAAATTAGCCCTCAAACTCGTCATTTTCAAAAATATCGTCACATATGATAATCCGTTGTGTGTACACAATCTGGCAGTGTGCTTTTCGTTGCATCCGCAAAACTTGTATATGGCAAGTGAGTTGTATAGCATCTATACATTGCTGTCGAACTTGACATACTTCCAGGAGATCTTATGAATTTGTCACATTCCCATCTGAACTAGAACAGGATTTAGCCTGAAGGTTTTTGGGTTGAGGGTAGACTTTCAAATGGCAGTCTGAATGAGCACTTGCTTTATGTACACTCCCATATCGTCAAGAGGCATTTAAAGAGCTCTGGGGCCTTTGTCACTCTTCTCTACACATCTTATGTGACCAGACCTCTCCCTGGACCTAAGACATGTTCGATGTCACCAATCCGTAGCAGGCAGTCATGAATGCTGTTGCTTCTTCAAGGATGTCATTTATGTCCTGAGTTAATACATCCAGTTTGTGTAATTCTATACCACTGTTAAGAAGTTTGATAATGGTGCTTTTTCCTACTCCCGAAATACTTAACTGCAGTAGCACAACCCGAAAAGAAAATGAACCGCTGGCAGTAAGGATCACCTCTCCGTAGAAGTGGAGCCTTATAATGGAAATACCAAGTGCTGAATCAAATACTACAGATATTGGGACTACTGTCTTCTCAGTCTGTGACACTGTGGTGTGCCTCGGATCACCAATGTCAAAGAACTAAACAATATTATAAAATTGCAAAAATGGGTGGATTGTATCGGGGTATAAGCGACATCGGTGAAGATGCAACAACATCATGGCTGCCTGCTACAGATTGGTGACACAAAACATATGAGGTCAGTAGAAAGGTCTGATCATGAACAATGGGTATGTAAAATGTGGTAAATGCTCTAAAGACTTAGTTAAAGGTTAAAGAGGTATTCAAAGAGAACATAAAGCGGGCACACATTCATACTGCCAATCAAAACCTCCAGCGTTAGATCCTATTCTAGTTCAGATGGAAATGTGGCAAATGTTTAAAATGCTTGATCCCCGTAACTTTGCGACCCAACGTTAGTTTTACTCATTCAGAGGTTCTGGAAATGATAAGGCATGGATATGGTTTGGATACTCCTTGTTCGAGAGCAATGTGTAGATGCTCACTTGCCATATACAATGTTTTGTGGTTGCCATGGAAAAGCACACTGCCAGAATGAGTACAATCAACTGGTCTCCGACTGTGACAAGGTTGTTGTAAATGACTTGTTCAAGGATGGATTCAAAGCAGAAATGACAAGTATAATAGACACGCTTAATTTGCCTACTTTGTGATGAGTATTGAAATGATCTCTACAAAAATGGTCAAGCTCTTTATCCTTAAAAACATGTGTATAGACACCAAAACTATTTTGCTATCAAGAGTAGTTACTAAGATATTGACGAAAATGATATTTAATAATGACGGCCGCCTAAATCTGCCTACCAAGCACAAAATATTGGTGTGATCTCTACTACAGTGGTTGAGTCTGACTCTTTAGCCCTAAAACATGTGTATAGACACCAATATCATTTTGATACCATTAATAGTTACCAAGATATTGCCGAAAATAAGATTTTCAGTAATGGCAGTCAACTAAACCTGCCTACTCAGCACAAAATATTGATGCGATCTCTACTAGAATAATTGGGTCTGACTCTTTACCCCTAAAAACGTGTATAAACACCAAAATAATTTTGATATCATTAGTAATTACTAAAATATTGACGAATATGAGATTTTTTAGTAATGGCGGCTTTAATATGCCTACTCAGCACAAAATATTGGTGTGATCTCTACAAAAATGATTTAATCTGATTCTTTACCCCTCAAAATGCTAGGATAGACACTAAAATTAGATTGATACCATGCACAGTAACTGAGATATTGGCAAAATCAAGATTTTCAATTATGGCGGTCTTAATTTGACAGAGTGGCATCATTCAGATTCTTAAAGAGCACACCTCAGAGGTACAGAAACAGCAAAAAAAATTGTAGACTGCAATGCACGCTTATCGGTCTCTGCCACCGGACTATTTTGTACTTTAAGAACAAGAATGAAGGGAAAACGAGAAATATTTTGTGATAAGGTCTTGGCATGATTCTATTCATAAATTCTATCCGAAATGGTACACTAACAAGCTTAAATCTAAGTCGAAAACGAAGATATACATTCTACACATCGTGAAGGTAGCGATAGCTTTACAGTTGTGGACACTACTTAGTTACAAAATGTTGTCCGAGATCAGAGGAAGCACACCATCTGCTCTGTAAAGACCGACTTGAATACTCCTTTGTCATACCACACTTACTTCCAAACCCGACCATTTCAGAGTCTCTGCATGCCTTCCTTTGAGTCCGAGTACGAAGCAAACATTGCTTTATTCGTCATATTGTTTTTTTTTTTTACCAACGGTAGTGAGAAGACAACTGGTATAGTTATAACCAGCAAATAGGTGGCTCTTACTCCTCCGTGTCACCTGATCCCATTTATACACATGTAT